>OY992883.1:16126687-16166687 GCA_963921405.1 Cepaea hortensis
TTTACGGATAGGATATTACAAAGATTAAATGTTTAATTTGTGTCAGTGACGATGACGTATGCAGACTAGATCGAGTTGCCAGCAGAATTGTGCCTATCGTGATGAAATAATGTTTATTTGTGCTTATTAGAATGTTATATATTTAAATAATGTGTTTTTCAAAGTTGTAAGTATTCATATTATGTTCTTCTTTCATTTATTTATGTAATTATTTATTTGTTTATGAACAATTATCAAAAATGATTCATGGCGGAGCAATACAGAGGTCAGCGACAGTATTGATTTTTGCAAGCTAAAAATAGCGCTGCGCCTGTGACGTGGCACGATTGACAAGCAGTTGGGCCTCGCCATTTGGAATCAGCATTTCAGTGGTTACAAGCTGCCAAGCTGCTGCCTGCCTGAATCTTTACGATATATTAAGTATTATTTGTTTATTTAAGTTAGAGAATGAATATATTTATTTATTTACACATTATTATTAGATTTATATTTATTTGAAAGCAGTTATTGAATTTTTTTCGTACTTTTGTATTTGTTTACCGTCACGAGGGCACTACTTTCGGCTATGCAAATTAGATTTGGTCTGCACCATACTTCCATAGATTAAACTAGGTTAGTAACGAAAGACATATTACTGTAGAACGAAGACAGGACATTGACATTAAATATTAATTAATCGATATTCTGTTTGTTCGTGGGCATGTCAGTGTCATTGTACCAATTTGTCAAAAATCTATTTTTCGTTTACGAGTTGTTAATTGTTGCTGCTCTGTAAACCAGGGTGAACAACAGCTGATAGATAACGTGAGTGTATGCCGATGTGCCAAACAAGGTGACCTGAGTAGAAAACTCGTGTGTATTCCGGGGTGCCAAACAACGGGACCGGTGTTGCTGACGTGTTGTTCCTTGTTCTCGGGAACATTAAGATGAGTAAAACCTACGCTTTTGGCATGCATTGTGATTAATAGTGCATCTCTTTTTCAGTGTGTATTGTATGAACAGACTTTGTGCTCTAATTTTTTGGAGAATACAATTTTCCAGATTGTAAACAAAGAGTACAATTTGTAGTGCTCAGATATTAAATAACATAGCATATCAAAGAAAAATAACTGAGTGAAGCAGTCAGTTCAGGTCAACGCGAGCCAATTACCCAACAACATGGCTACTCTAGCTGACTTCATTAAAGCAGGCAAAGAATTGCAATACACAGGTAAAGAGCTAGAACAATATGCGGATCAATAATTTAAAGAAGCAAAGGATGCAGAGAGAGATGAACGCGCACAGGAAAGACAACACCAGATACAACTAGCTGAGATAACAAAACAAAAAGAAGTGCAAATTAAGCAACAACAATTAGAACATGATAAGAATGTTAAGCAACAACAATTAGAACAAGATAAAGAATTAAAACAAAGAGAATTAGATCTAAAGCAAAAGGAGATAGATGAAATGGCAAGAGTTAAGGAAAAACAAATACAAGTAGAATCAGAGACACAGTTAAAGATGAAAGAGATGGATGTAGACTCACACGCAGAGATCTCTGCCACTAAACTTAAAAGTCAACAAGAAGAAAATAAGTTCAACAAATACAAAAATATTATCAAACCATATTGTAAAGACGATTCAATATCTGCTTGGACAGAAACTGTCGAGTATCAGTTTAAATATCACCAAGTTCCTTTAGAGATGTGGGCTATGATTTATATGAAGAACCTGAGTGGTGAGCCCCTTAAAGTGATAGAATCTATACCAACCGATCTTAGATCTGACTACCAATACATCCGTGATAGGATTATGCAACACTTTTTACTTGATGCCCCTGGGTATCAGGTTCAGTTCTCAAATTTAAAACCTAAATCTACTGAGACTTTCATTGACTACGTCTCAAATGTTCAAAGTGTACTAAATAGGTGGCTTAAAGCAGCTAACATAGGAAAAGACTATGATAGATTGAAAAATTTAATAACTATGGATAAAGTAATATCCACGATACCATCCTCTTTTGCTAAATTTTTGCAGCAGTCAGACATTGAAACCATAGAACAGTTTGAAAAGAAAGGGTCTGCATATTTTTCTTCAAACAGAAATATTTTTAAGACTTCAAATGACTCTGAAATAGTTTCCTTTGTAAAATATCAATCTAAAAACTATCAGAGCAATAGAAAACCATTTAATAAATTTGACAAGAAAGATAGAAAAATTTCAAAATGTATCCACTGTCAACTTTTACATGACACTTATTCAATGTGTGACAAATCGCCAAGTTATCCGGCACATCTTGAAAATGTTATTAAGAAGCAAAAGAACAAAAGATCTGCATACCGGCGTGCCATCAAATGTTTTTTTTTGTTCCAGCTACTGCCATTATTCAAATAAGTGCCTAGGCCACCAACGTATGAAAGCCAACAATGCTATTTTACTTGATACATCTTCTGATAGTGGTAGTGAGACTGAGTGTGATGTTGAAAATGAATTATCTGTTAACCAAACGGAAGAGGTGTGTTGTGTAAACGATATGTTAAGTTTTGACAGTTGTGAGCGATGTCACCAATTTCATGCTGACGGAAAATTAGAATGTGGACATACAGTTCCATTCTCATCTGAGAGTGTGAATGCAGCCTTAGCCTCCAGAGGCAATTTAGAGTTCCACAATGCAATGGTCAATGATAGACCATGCCAATGTTTGCTGGACAGCGGTAGTACCCTTATTGGTTTCAGAAAGGAACTGGTGAGTCAAGAGGATTATACAGGTGACTCTGTCAAATGCCGAACCTTTTCGGGTAACATTGAAATTTACCCTTTGGCCAAAGCCCGTATTAACACTCCTTTCCTTTCGGGTACATTTACTTGTGCTGTACTTGACAATCCTTGTACTGATTTAATTCTGGGTTGCTTACCCCAACTAAAACAAGGTACTAGCGATGAAATAACTGCATGGAACCAACTGAATGCAGTTAATGCAACAACCAGAGCAGACACTATAAAACATCAAGACACGCTACAAGATGAGAGACTACTGGTGCTTTCTCCATCTAGCACTGATGATACCAACAGACAAAAATTCATAGAACAGCAGAAAGCTGATCCTAGTTTGTCTCCTTATTTAAAAGTATTGAAAGAACGAGCCAAAGTGACAAAGAACGCATCATGGTTCTTCAGATTAAATAATGGCATCCTTACTAGATATTATACTACTGGTAACCATGAGATTCAGCAAACGGTGTTACCTGTACAACATCGCCTAACTGTGCTAAAGATTGCACATGAGTCACCGTTTGCTGGCCATCTTGCATATGACAAAACCAGGGCCAGAATTCAGGCTCAGTTTTATTGGCCAGGTTTTTGCAATGATATTAAATTATTTTGTCGTTCGTGTAATGTCTGTCAACAGTTAGTACGAAAGGGTCAAATCTACCGCCAATATGCCAACAAAGGGGCGAGAACAATTGAACTTGAACCAGATCAAGACATACTTCTCTTGCTTCCTGACAAACGAAATTTATTATTGACTTCATGGCAAGGGCCATTCAAGGTGGTACGTAAAATTTCAGATGTTGACTATGAAATATCAATAAACGGACACTTAAAGATATTCCATGTCAACATGTTGAAACCTTACTATTCACGACAAGAGACAGAAGTAGAGACAGACGAACACAGTGCACCCACACCTAGTGATCAGACGACAGACATACACAACGCAACTACACTAGTTAGCGAGACTGGCATATCCGACGAGCATACACTTAGCGAGAATACAGAATACACACTTAGCACCACCACCGTACTGAATCAGGTAGACGACGACGGAATGGAACTACCAGTTCCTATTGTAGACAAGACTGCTACATTAGATAGCATACATATAGAACAGGGACTAACAGACAGTCAACGACGACAATTAGTAGAATTAGTGACGGAATACAAAGACATATTCTCTGACATTCCAGGTAGGACGGACAGAATCGAACACTCCATTCTTCTTACGGACTCTAAGCCTATTAAATGCAGGCCGTACTCAATCCCACTAAGCTATAGGGAAAATCTAAATAAGGAAATTCTGAATTTAGAGGCTAGTGGGATCATCCAGAAATCCACCTCTGAGTACTCTTTTCCAATTGTCCTAGTTAAGAAGAAAGATTCCACAATTCGTCTGTGTGTGGACTATCGAAAGCTTAACAACGTAACCAAGATCGACGCAGAGCCAATTCCTTCTTGCGAAGATCTTATTCTTGACATGTCCACCTCTAAAATCTTTTCTAAATTAGATCTCACTAAGGGATATTGGCAGGTCCCTATGCAGTCTCAATCCATCCATCTTACTGCTTTTTCAACACCTTTAGGACTTTACGAGTGGTGTTTTCTTCCTTTCGGACTTCGAAACGCTCCTGCCACTTTCGTACGCTTAACTAGAGATCTACTTCATGGAGTGACGAATACAGTGACCTATATAGATGATATATGTGTCCATAGTGATGACTGGACTACACACCTACTGAAACTGAGACATGTCTTTAATAGGTTGCGACTCTTCGGGCTCACTGTCAAACCGAGCAAAGTCGAATTGGGCCTAAAAGAAGTTGATTTTTTGGGTCATGTCATTTCTCACGGTCAACTAAAGACTGACCAGAAAATTATTACCAAAATTATGAATCTGACCATGCCTACCACCAAGAAACAGGTCAGAAGCCTTTTGGGGTTAGTGAATTACTATAGTAAATTTATTCCAAATTTAGCGGAGATTACAAGTGTATTTTCCAATGTTTTAAAAGCTTCTGTAAAATTGGATGTCAAAGATGCATTATTAATTTCTGCATTGTCAAAATTGAAAATCTTGTTTAGTAATGTTCCAATCCTCCGCTTGCCTAATCCGAGGCTCGTTTATTATCTTAGGACAGCTGCCAGCAGGATCTCAATCGCTGCAGTACTAGGCCAATTTTACGAGGGCATCTTCCATCCGATTTGCTACGTGAGCCGTAAGATCACACCCACCGAGTCCAGATATTCCATATCCGAGTTGGAAGCCTTAAGCGTCATCTATGCGGTGAGAAAGCTGCATCGATTTCTGGCGGGTGTGCACTTCATGGTCCAGACTGACAACTCCCCAATAACGGTCATACAGAGTGGTGTACATCGAAATGACCGAATATACAGGTGGTCGCTAATACTACAAAATTACACCTTTAGTATAGAGCATATTAAGGGGAAAGATAACATCTTGGCTGATACCCTTAGTCGACCATCTGATGTAGCAATACCTGAAATTTCCACATAAGAGTGTAGAGTAATAGATGTTAATTTAGTACAGTCAAATATTCTATGTGAAATATGTTAGAAATACATGGATATTATGTGCTGAACTAAGTACCAAAAACATTGACCTGCTATGTGTCCGTAGACATCAAAATTAAGAACTTTACTCTGGGAACAAATATATCACCTTGTGAACTAGGACAGCTTATTACTTGCTAAGCTCCATATGTTCCAGTGAATTAGTTGTGTTAAACAGAGAAAAACAGTGTCAGATGATTATATACATACAGACACGAAAACAGTGGTCTACTTTACAAACGAACTCTACAGGTGCAATACCCATAGAACAAATATGACTGTGTAATGGATTTCAAATACCCAGAACAATTGTATAGATATTATGCCAATGAAAGCATGTTTCTGAACATTAATGGCAACGACTAACCTGAGGTATTTAAAGACCATGTATATATAAACTTAATGTGATATGTATCATAATGTTTTAATATAGTGATAAAATATAGATAGATTATGTCATTTTAATTTATATTTAGATTTAGATAATATAATACTTTTTCATTTTAGTTTAGATAGATTATTAATTTGCCCATTTATTTAGCTTTAAAAGTAGATTAGGATAGTAATTTAAACATGACAACTAATTATAAGAAGTTTAGATATAAATAGTATCATTCAGTTTATTATATTTCACTTTGTTTCATTTCATTTGATTTCATTCCATCTTAACCAATCCATTTAACAAACGTTATCATTTAGTAGTATGATTAGGTTACACCTTAATAGAATAGAAATATTATACACTTAAAGATACATCATTTACACCATATAGAATAAGAATATCAATCATATAGTTTGTTTCATTTAAAAACATTAGTTAGAATATGTTATATTTCACATCACCCATTTTATAAAGGGACGTAACTTATTACATTTCACATTACCCATTTCACAAAGGGACATAACTCATCTCACATCAATTTCATCTCACATAGGTAAATTACATCCCTTAAATTAGATAAATATTAGGAGTAATGTAAGCTTATTTTAGGATTAATATGACAGATATATTAAAATAGGCAACACATTAAATGTATATTTATAGAACTAGTATTAGTATGTCAGTATTTAGAGTAATATTTCTGTAGAATACAGTGGTTAAGAATACCAGGGTACAAACCATTAACCCTTGTTTCTTACATGTAAATATGTTGTAAATACTTGACGTGTGCAACGGTTGGTGCACAGTCATTAGGCTCAACTCTGTCAAACTGAGCCAAACTTGTACAGTGTCACTCCAAGGTTTTTAAATAACTATGAGGGTAAAAGATGCGTGACAAAAATGAGAGTGAAAGTTATGTGACAGAAATGAAGGTAAAAGGTGTGTGACAAAGGTGAGGATGAAAGATGTGTGACAAAAGTGAGGGTAAAAGAGGTGTGACAGAAATGAGGGTAAAAGATGTGTGCCAATAGTGAGGGTAAAAGAAGTGTGACATAAGGGAAGGTTAAAGATGTGTGACAGAAGTGTGAAAGTGAGAGCAAATGTAAAATATACAAGATATATATATATTTTTTTTTGCCGTCAAATGTTGGTTTCAATATTGGAAATGTGTTGTAATGAATGTATTTTGTGTAGTTTAGTTTAGGATCTTAGTGAAAGTATTTTGAGTCTCATAAGACAGAAACGTAGTCACAGATTTGTATTATACACATGTTTGTGACCACAGTTAAATGAATTATGGCACTTGAAAAACTAACTTACATACACATGATAGTTAGATACACATGTTAGAGGGTAGATTATACGTTTAAGTACATCCAAACACACAAACAACCAGAAAAACAAACATATAAATTGCATACACTTTTATTAGATCAAAGGGAGATAACTCCGGGTCAGGGGACATAATAGACAACGAAACACTAACTTAACAGTGAAATATGACTTTACACGCGGAAGCGAGATAGGTAAAGTCTGTCGCTCACAGCTTGTGTAATGGTTGTTTAATATTATATGGGGGACATGAAGCAATTCATGTGTTGACCTTCAGAAACTCAACTTTGTATGGGTAGTGAGTTAATTTACTATTTGAGGGCAGGTCTTATAAGACAACGGTCCGGTTCAGACATACCTCTAATTAATATAATATTGCGATTGAGAAGAGGGCTCACGCCAACCAGACAAGTTTGTGGCGATTGCCAGTAGCCAAGTAAAGTGATGCTACATTGTGACATTAGTCAGTAGGTCTATTGAGTAGCCCAAAGCCAGGTTATCTACAGTCTTTGACAAAAATTAGACACACTAATTTTTTAGAAACCTCTTGCGTCACAACCAATGAGTCAAAGTTGATGACGCAACACAGGAGGGGAGGGTGTGTGTCAAAGACTGAAACAGGAGGCAGGAAACCTGCCTCATGATAGAACACCACCGGGACGTGGGGTCAACCTCAGATAGATTAGAGGGAACACAGTGCCCGGGATCAGGGCAGGATAGATGATAGAAAAGGGGGACTATTAACTAGTCCTCACACGGAGGCGTTGACCAGATAGTTAGCACTACTGGTCACGACAGAATCACGCCTGCGTGATAGCCACGATTGCCACTCAACCAAAGACAGCTAATAGAAGCGTGCTAACTGACCTAGCACGCAAAGAGCCGAAGGACGCATGAAGGTCCTTCCGCGTGGCGTGTAGGCGACGCGAGTGAAGGAAGTCAGACTGGGGACTGACTTTGTAGTGTTCACATCGTATAGAATAGATATGTGTTTTCGTATAGCCTAGTAGATAGAGATTAGCTATAGGGTTCAGGAAAACTAGTGATAGAGAATATTGTGACTTTATGTGTGATTAGATAGCGACTGTTTTGCAATTGTAAAGAGCCAACGGCAATAAAATGTACCATTTCATTCCTCGCACACGACTTGCAAGTTTCTTGTATGGTGTGGGAGAAGTAATCCGATGATGCCTGAAACATGAGTTGTTGACAAGTTACCGACCGGGATTCGAACTTGTTACCCCCAAACGCCACGCTGCAGAAACAAGTATACTTCGACGCATGACCAACTAGATACCCCAGGAAATAGCGATTAACATCAGGTAGATTTTCTATAAACTACTGAGCATAATCTTGCCAAGAAATCAACATACAGCTGAAAGATGCTGGTGTTGACAGCGATGTCCTGTAAAGGATATGCAAAACACGAAAAGATTTTCTATAATGCGTTCACAAATGTTTTCCCCCGTATAAAAATCCGTCTGGAAATTGTACTGCAGATATCAATGTTTGTTTATATGCGGTATAATTTACGGCTCAGAGAAGAAGTGCCTATTATGAAATGTATTACATCTTCACACGGGAACATCAGTGAATATCCTAATGAGAAGCATGTCACATGGTGGAACGGATATGCCTTGCGTCGTTACCCGAATTGACGCGCATTACTGTAAAACAAGTTTGTTAGCGGGGCTGCGTGGTCTCGAGGTATGGTGTCCGCCTCGAGTGCTGGAGATCCCGGGTTCAAGCCCCGGTTATGACCGGGATTTTTTCTCGTGGACTTCTAGTAATAAAATTTCCCCTGGTCTCTGGGTAGTGAGATCGGACGCCCGTGTGTATTGTTGCGCACGTAAAAAATCCCTTGGCAGTTGGAAATTGACAAGAGTAGCCTAATGGCGCTGCCCGGGCAAAATTTCGAGTTAAAAATCTACACAAAGTATTTCAGGATCTTCGCCGGTGCTACGGAGTTCGTGCACTGAGCTGAGTTTCTCCAGACTCAAGTTTGAGTTAGGAGGAGAACGGAACACTTATGGGTTGCACCCGTGTGCCGTGATGTTGATCCATCGACTAAACTAAACTAAGATTCACTATATTTTCGTCAAAACATCAAAGAAATTTCACCGCTTTCCATGATTTCAGTTGACTTTGGACCTATCGAAGACATATTCCGTGAATGGGAGTAAATATAACGCGGCAAGACAAATTTCATAACGAAGCATCAGATAACTTTAAAAAAAAATTAACGTGAATGAAGGCAAACAAGAGAAGGCAGAAGTAAATACCTGGATGGTTTGGCCAAGTGGCATAGTCGAGACAAGAACACAGAGCTGATCCACGACTCTAGTGATCGTGTAAAGATGGCGAAACATGACCGCCCACGCTTATCGGTATGACACATGATGATGATGAGTTTGTTAGTAAATGCTTGATTCGTTGTCCGTGTTTCTGACCCATACAGCAGTAATGATTTAGTTATAATTAAATATTCTAAGCTTGAAACTAGCTTTAATTTCTGTTGACTTCATCTAATTTGCTAGTGCTACCAAATCCGCTCTTGCCTTTTGTATGTTGAGAGATCCTGAAATGATTGGAAACCCGGATGCGTTTTAAACCAAAGAGAAGCTGAACAGACGCAATATTCACACTTAGACGACTGAATAAAAGACAGCTGAACCCAACACAATCTGTAAAGTTGTATTTATAGTCTAGAGAAAACAGCAGACAGAGTTGACAGGGATATGCTATTGGACTGCCTAAGAAAATAGGGATTAGCATTTATAATTTCAACAGTTTATATACGGCATGAAAAAGTTGCGTAAGAGCAAAGGCAGGTACATCAAAACCTTTGAAGTTAATTCAAATGTACAACAAGGATGTGTGCTCTCCCCTATTACTTTTTGTAAAAGAAAATTTTCGCATATCCTATTACAGGGCATCGCTGTCAACACCAGCATGTTACCGCTGTTGTTGATTTCTTGGCAAGATTACGCTCAGTAGTCTGCCATTGCTTCGAGCGGCCGGCTCACATATCCCGTAAGTAACGGGCATGGCGAGAACCGCTACCGATTCTCGTGCAGCTGCGTTTTCTCACGTGGATAAATGGGATTACGGAGAAAGTCGCTAGCCTCCAGGCCAGGGAGCCCGGCTTTTCGTAACAAACATTGACAATATATATGCCGAGAAGTAGAGAACGAAGAAGAAGATGACATTTCAGAATTATTATTTATGTACGACCAAGTGTTAATAGCAGAAGATGAAGAGAACCCTCAGAACCATCTAAATCAAATGTGAGAGATATAACATGAAAATACGCATTGAAAAGACAGACACAATGGTGAAAGGCAAACAATCAGAAACGCTGTCAGTAAAAATAAATAACTCGGAAATAAAACAAACTACCGAATTTAAATACCTAGGGTCAATTTTCCCCTCAGATGAGGGAATTGATTGAGAAATCAACTCACGTGCAAACGCATATCAGGTACTGGGACAACTATCAACCTCTTCTGCCCCATAGAAAGATACCTGCAAGTACTGAAGCAAATCTCATAAGAGCTATTTTTGGGGCCGACATTTTGCTACTGGTGTCAATCATGGACGCTTCCTGATGTATGTATGTATATATGTATGTATGTATGTATGTATGTATGTATGTATGTATGTATGTATGTATGTATGTATGTATGTATGTATGTATGTATGTATGTATGTATGTATGTATGTATGTATGTATGTATGTATGTATGTATGTATGTATGTATGTATGTATGTATGTATGTATGTATGTATGTATGTATGTATGTATGTATGTATGTATGTATGTATGTATGTATGTATGTATGTATGTATGTATGTATGTATGTATGTATGTATGTATGTATGTATGTATGTATGTATGTATGTATGTATGTATGTATGTATGTATGTATGTATGTATGTATGTATGTATGTATGTATGTATGTATGTATGTATGTATGTATGTATGTATGTATGTATGTATGTATGTATGTATGTATGTATGTATGTATGTATGTATGTATGTATGTATGTATGTATGTATGTATGTATGTATGTATGTATGTATGTATGTATGTATGTATGTATGTATGTATGTATGTATGTATGTATGTATGTATGTATGTATGTATGTATGTATGTATGTATGTATGTATGTATGTATGTATGTATGTATGTATGTATGTATGTATGTATGTATGTATGTATGTATGTATGCATGCATGCATGCATGCATGCATGCATGCATGCATGCATGCATGCATGTATGTATGTATGTATGTATGTATGTATGTATGTATGTATGCATGCATGCATGCATGCATGCATGCATGCATGCATGCATGCATGCATGCATGCATGCATGCATGCATGCATGCATGCATGCATGCATGCATGCATGCATGCATGCATGCATGCATGCATGTATGTATGTATGTATGTATGTATGTATGTATGTATGTATGTATGTATGTATGTATGTATGTATGTATGTATGTATGTATGTATGTATGTATGTATGTATGTATGTATGTATGTATGTATGTATGTATGTATGTATGTATGTATGTATGTATGTATGTATGTATGTATGTATGTATGTATGTATGTATGTATGTATGTATGTATGTATGTATGTATGTATGTATGTATGTATGTATGTATGTATGTATGTATGTATGTATGTATGTATGTATGTATGTATGTATGTATGTATGTATGTATGTATGTATGTATGTATGTATGTATGTATGTATGTATGTATGTATGTATGTATGTATGTATGTATGTATGTATGTATGTATGTATGTATGTATGTATGTATGTATGTATGTATGTATGTATGTATGTATGTATGTATGTATGTATGTATGTATGTATGTATGTATGTATGTATGTATGTATGTATGTATGTATGTATGTATGTATGTATGTATGTATGTATGTATGTATGTATGTATGTATAGCCTAGTAGATAGAGATTAGCTATAGGGTTTAGGAAAACTAGTGATAGTGAATATTGTGACTTTATGTGTGATTAGATAGCGACTGTTTTGCAATTGTAAAGAGCCAACGGCAATAAAATGTACCATTTCATTCCTCGCACACGACTTGCAAGTTTCTTGTATGGTGTGGGAGAAGTAATCCGATGATGCCTGAAACATGAGTTGTTGACAAACACTATCCACAGGAAATCCACAGAAAAACATTGAACAGCGTCTCCCCGAAGAATAGCGCTGGGTGCGTTTCACAATTCTTCGACACACCGAGTCTAGGGCTTTCCGAAATCAGCTGCGGGCGTTGTGGAAGCAGACCGAATTGCGTTGATTTCTATGGTATGGGCGTCGATCGTTCAGAAAGTAATGGCAAACTACTGAACACAAAAATTGCCTAGTATATCATACACAGCAAACACATATTGGAATTCATTGCTAC
Organism: Cepaea hortensis; assembly: GCA_963921405.1. Lineage (NCBI taxonomy): Eukaryota > Metazoa > Mollusca > Gastropoda > Stylommatophora > Helicidae > Cepaea > Cepaea hortensis. The sequence goes on from OY992883.1 coordinate 16,139,185, forward strand.
GTCCTGTTAAGAACATGCACGTAAATGTTCACATCTTACAGTCTGGCTAACAATTGTTTTGTCGCTAACAGAGTCAAGACGTATATTTAGTAGACTGAAATATGTACATCTTGTAGTGTGTTTGGTGGCATTCTTGTCTCTAGCGGAATCAAGGCACCCAAACACAAGAATAACTACATATATTTAGAAGACTTCTATTCATAGCTGGTTAGATATGACGGCAAGATATAATCGGTCACCCTAGTAGAGCCTGCCTGCTAGGGGAGGGACAGGGGATGTCTCTTAGGAGTCCATACGCCTGGCGCCGCCCCGCCCGCAAACGAGACGTTCAACGTTCACAGCCAGCTCACATGTGGCCATTAAGTCCTCGGCACGTCGGTTCCTCGGCACGTCGGTACACCTTAAACTTAGGGGTTTATAATCGCAGTTTTCCATCTCCTAGATTGGCCGCTGTAATAGCTAACGGGCCCAATCTACCCGGGGCAAGAGGTTCCAGCGCCTCTTTCCTGACGAACACAGGAGACACATGGATACGGGGAATACAACCAATGTTATAAATATACATCAAAAAGTATATACCAAATAGTTAAAGTCACTACACAACGGAAAAATAACTCTCGCGGGTAGATAATTGAGCCCCAAACAAAGCAGTGACAACATCAATAATTTGGTTGACTTCATACGTTGAGCTCTGTAGTGCTGAGACTACAACATGACACTGCCTGAGTAAATTACATAGCAGAAATCTTAACAGGTATTGAGCGCTGCCTGAACATGTAAGTCATATAAATGCTAGTTTAGACATATAGAGATGCATCTTGGTCATACTTGAGGCATTTACACCTATATGTGGATGGATTTGGCTTGAGAAAACCAGTCATGGTCCTTCCCTGATCTCGGGACTGTATATCCCCTCCAACCGTGGCGATTGGAGAGATAGGGATAAGAACACCTGGGCCAATGCGGCAACTTTTGCATTTGATGTCTACGAGGGCTTCCAGGATAAACAGGAGACAGTGGCGGTACCTCTTGACCTGGAGGATGCGTATAACAGGGTCAGGTATGATCGGTCAATACACACACTGTTGGACATGAAAGTCTGCTCTTGCCTTGTTAGATGGGTTGTGGCTGTCCTTTATGAGCGTAAGGTTGCACTGCACATGGGTTCCTGGACTTCTGACCCCTGTACTGTACTACTACACCTGGGTTTCCGCAGGGATCTGCCTTGTCCCCGGTGCTCTTTAATCCAGCAAAATCGCAGCTATTGAGACACCAGGTGTGGGTAGAATTTTGACATTTGCAGATCATGTGCTGGTGTACAGACAGGGCAGAGACAGAGCCAGTTTGGCGAAAGACGTACAGGTGGTGGTAAACAAGGTGACGGACTGGTGCAGGGACGCAGGGGCCATTTTAAACCCAGACAAGGCATCGGTTGTGTGGTATTCCCTGGATAACCGGATCGTCAAGGCAGACGTCCCAGGTATCATCTTGAATGGATGTCCTCTTAGTCGAGAGAGTAAATTGAAGTACTTGGGTATCACCTTTGACAGGTGTTTGTCTTTTAAGGATCATGTGGAGGATTTGGTGGTGAAGGCTGGTAGGGGACTTAATGCATTGAGGGGTATGGCAGCAACCGGGGTAGATCAGAGGATGCTGTACAGGCTCTTTCAGCAGTTAATAATTTCTGTCATTGAGTATGGTTTGGGGCTGCTGACAGTATCAAAAAGCCAGATTGAAGGGTTGGAGCGCATACAGAATGCTGCCATGCGGTTAATCCTGGGGTGCACAAAGGACACACCAATTATCTGCATGAGGCATATCCTGGCGCTACCTACAATGACGGATAGGCATAGGGTCCTTCAGGCCAAATGGTACCTGAGAGTTGCCGCAGACAGGGATCACCCGCTGCATGCAGCAATGGATATGGTAAAGGTTCATAGACTGTAGCGAAACGCCAGTGGCCCATGTCCTTATGCATTCTTTATTTTGGGTAAACAGGGGGAAACGGCTTTCGGAAGCTCTCAGTTCTCTTGTTTGCTCAAATCTCCATGAAAGATGGTTCTTTGGGTTATCTTCATACCACAATCTTTACATGGAGCGAGTATATATTTGTCTTTCCTTTCGGGTAGTCCCGATGGAGCGCCTTGCGTCAAATGTGCACTGGTGCAGCTGCTGGTCAACTGATGGCCGTGCCAACACCTACCGTTTGATAGTTGCAGCATGTCAAGTGATTTAAAGATTACGACAGAGATGCAACATACTACTGAAGTAGTGGAAAGGTAAACTTGGGTTTTCGTTGGTCCAGGCAAAGCTTGGCCTATAAATAACTATTGTCTTAACGACTGAGAGGATGTGGCAAAACAGCAGTCTTGCCATGTTGGGAGGGGGTGACCGTTAGCCGATCTGGCTACGCGTCTTGATCTTGGCATGGCAAGGGAACACATCTGAAGAATAAGTAGATACTAAATGATATCGCTTGTTCTTGGCAGCTGATAGGCGAGTGATATCTTGATTCCTACGGCTTACCGTTACTTAGTAGCATCTCTCTTTTAAATATAGGCACATTAGATAGCTACGGGGATGGGGTCCACCAATCTATAATCTATCTTCTTGAGCCAGGGGATGCTAGCCACAGGACTATCTCTTTCGTCTGTCACTCGATAGGATGATGTCGGGAGGATAATGGACTCCTCTATCTCACTGAGAGAACCTGAACTTATCTACCCTATGGCTTGTGCAGGGCAATGCCGGTACATTGGGGCGACAGCTCAGTCGAGAGCGGCGGCCGGGAGGGGTAGTATCTTCTTTGAATGGGGAACTACACGGTGTGCCATATAACCCCAATACTGTAATATATTTACTTAACGGGGAGAAGGACACAGATTACGGGGCGCACCACACCACAAGATCTTGGTTGTGAGAAAGGCATGGTTTGCAAGTGAGAGGAAAGCATGGAAATGAATGTGCCCAATAATAATAAAGGCTTGGTATGAGTGTGGAATGTGTGTCTTGAAGACAAAACGTTCCTAGGGTGGACAACCCGACATCAACCAGCTGGAGGTCGACTCAAGCCCGGACGTAGCCAATCCAGGGGCTACCTGACAGGTCAGGCCCGTTCTTTCGGGTATAGTATATACTGCATTCGGTCAAGATCCTATATGTCAAATATATTAACTGAGACCCTATTGGTCTTCAGGATTGTGTGGTGCTTGAGTCAGCTTGATCCCTCACTCGAATGTTTGTTCTTTCCAGGGTCCTTCTTCTTTTGAAAGTATGAACAGAGCTGAAGGTCTCGACAGGGCTCTACGCAGAAAGCAGGTTATGACTATGCCATGGCAAGGTTTGGGCCACGCCTGTTTTAAGAATATGATCTCTACAAGATAGAGCCACTGCTGACCTTGAAAGAATGACCATCAGCTGTACTGACACATCACCAGTCATCTCGATACGTTTGGATTGAGTCCTTTTGTATTATTGGCTGGACCCCGCCAATCACTCAGACACACCCATTATTATATGAGAACTATTCTCCAGGACATTATTTCCTACCTGACATTATGACAGGTGACTACATGGCACTTCCCTAGAACATTTGTTTACTAAAAAGACTGTGGTCCATGGAAACCTGGAAGTTTGGTCTACAGAAGGCTGTTGTACGTACAACCAATTACCTGGAAGGAAGGAGATTCTTGCACACTCGGTGAGCTGTGTTTGGACGGATCGGACAGTGTATGAAGCTGGGTCTGTGAATCTGGCTACTTGAGGCCATGTGCCTGAACTTATCTGTGTTATGTCTGTTTAGAACTTTCTGTGTTACCTGCCTTGGTGTTTTTCTGTGCTGTCCTGTATTGATTTAATAAATCAAGTTTTAGTTTATTCCAACGATCACTGTGTTATTTATATGGATCAGCCAGAAGAACATTGCAGGAAATAGGTCCTTAGGTCGAAAGAAAGAGTGACAGTGAGTCCGGGGAAAACGGAGGAGGGTTGGCAGGTAAAGACCTATCCCAGCCAGGGCTATATAGAAGATTATTTAAACATTGTGACAGGGCTATTTGGGACCCTCCACGTAGCTTGTTACAATTTCTGGGGGGACGTCGCGGGATATTTGAAATCCTGGTGGAGTTCTGGCTGATATAGTGATAGGGGACAGATATCCTTGTCTACTATCAATAGGTTCTGCCTACCGTGCCTGGCTATTGTCTGTACTCTGCCTGACACAGACTGACCGACATATGACGTGTTGTGGTCGTATAAACTATCCAATTGTTATTTGATCGATAAAGTTTTGATATAGAATTGTATACATTTCCCTCTGAGTTTAAGATGGCATCAACTGGGTTTAATGTCGCTGACGTACAGGCTACAGGGCGTGAGATGGGCTATGATGGAGCGGAGTTACAGAAATATGTGCAGGAAGTGGAAAGAGACTTCAGACAGGCTGTGCGCGAAGCCAAGAAAATTGAGGCGGAGGCTAGGAAGATGGAGGCCGAGCAGGCAGTCAGAGACCATGAGTTTCGTATGAGGGAGTTGGAGCTGAAAGCTAAAACGGCCAAGGAAAGCGAAGGTGCAGTTGGAGGCGCAGTTCTCCCTGACTCAACAACTTCTAGTGGCGGTCCATACCAGGCAATGAAGTTCCCATTACTCCCGTTCGATGAACACAAAGAGAAGATCGACCAGTATCTTCAAAAATTCCAGTCGATGGCTTTGGCTATGGGGCTGGAACGTGGGAAATGGAACTTGAAAATCTCGCAGGGCCTGAGGGGGACCGCGTACGAGGTCTACTCAAGGTTGCCACCTGGTATGGAGAATGACTATGAGGCTCTGGAAAAAGCATTATTGAAAAGGTTCCAGATGACAGCCCATACATACCGTCAGCAGTTCAGAAAGTCCAAGAGAGAGCCAGGAGAGATGTTCGCAGCCTACAGTGTCAGACTGAAGTCCTACCTTTTGAAGTGGATGTCATTAGCTGGATTTGCTAACGACTATGAAAGTTTGGAAGAATTAGTGGTCGTGGACCAAATGAAGAGGATGATGCCTAGGCCATTGCAAACCTTCTTGCTTGAAAATGGGGCAGAAAGGTTAGACATAGTTAACACATTGGCGGAAAGGTATGTGCTAGCTCATGGGGATAATGGGGAATTGTCACAACCCAATCCCCGACCACCAGACACCTGGTCTGGAAAGAAGAAGAACCCTAAAACAGCTCACACCAAGAAGGAGGATCCTTTCGAGAAAGTTCCTATTAAGAAACCCTCGGGTAAGAGTCCACCTGGATCTCCTAAAAGAAAATGGAGTGAAAAGTGGTGCGCCTATTGCAAATCTCCCACACACAATACGGTTGATTGCCGGCGTAAACAGAAAGACTCTCACTATGCTGCTTGTCTTGTAGAAACCGAGGAAGGGTCTCACAAGGAAGTAGAAGGGAGGGATCTTGGGAACAATGATTCAGAAAAACCACCAGTAGTAGAAACGGTACTTGTGAACGGACAACCAGTTGAGTGTCTCTATGACACCGGTCTGCAGTTTGAGGCTGTAATTTCATCACACTTAGTGAGCCCGGAGCAGCTAACCGGAGAATCTATTGAGATTCAAACGGCGACAAAGAGTGCGGTAGCGATGTCTCTTCCAATTGCGAAGGTAGACATCAAATCTAAATATGTTACCGGCACTATACAGGCAGCCGTTCTGCTAGATCCTATCTTCCCAATGATCTTGGGTTGTCGCTACGTCTTTCTAGGGATTCCAACCGAACCCATGTACGTAGGGGCGATGCAAACCAGATCTCAATCGGAGGATGAGCAGACGCCGGCCTTGATCGTGAATCCCTTGCCTGGGGAGTTACGAGCTGCTCAAAGCCAGGATGCTACGTTGCAACCTTGCTTCAACCAGTTGCCAAAAAAGTCTGACCCACCAAGACGGGGTCAGTATTATATGAAGAATCGGTTACTGTACCGGAGAGCCGGAGTGGAGGAACGTCAGCATGGACAGCTGGTAGTTCCTAAGGCCTATCGGGAACAGCTTCTTCATATGGGACACACCATTTCATTCAGTGGACATATGGGTGTCGGGGCAACTCTCCAGCGCATTTCCTGCCATTACTACTGGCCAGGGATGACTGGAGACGTGCGTAGGTACGTCAAGTCGTGCCAAGAGTGCCAGCGTGTGGCACCAAAACACTGGACAGCTCCGGTAGTCCTGGGAGACATGCCCATTATGAACTCTCCTTTCGAGAGAGTTGCCATCGATCTTGTTGGTCCTCTTCCTCGGACTAGGAAGAGGAATAAGTACATTCTCACGATGGTGGATTGCTGTTCCATGTGGGGCGAGGCGATACCGTTGGCCACAATCGACTCTAAGCGAGTGGCTGATGCACTGATGGAGACCTTTACTAGGTTGGGATTTCCCAACCAGATCCTAACGGACAATGGGTCTCAGTTCTGTGGTAAGCTGATGGAAGAAGTCTTTCGTATCTTCCAGACTAACCACATTCACACAAGCCCGTACCACCCTCAGTCTAATGGGCAAGTAGAGAGGTTTAATGGTACCTTGATGACCATGCTTCGGAAGCTGGCTCAAGAGAAACCAGACAGATGGGATGAGTATATCTCGGCCGCCTTGTTCGCCTATCGGGAGGTTCCCCATGGGTCGACCGGTTTGCCACCAGCCACTCTACTATTCGGGAGGCCAATCAAGGGTCCCTTAGAAGCCTTATTGAGATGTTGGACAGAGGAAGAGACTTCTGAAGAAGTTGTATCCTCATATAAATACGTCGAAGAGTTAAAGAAGAAACTCCAGACGGGTTGGGCTTTGGCAGCTCAGAATCTGAGAGCGGCCAGAAAAAGACACGCGGCCTACTACAATAGAAGGACGAAAGATAGGTCTCTTAAGGTGGGGGATCGGGTTCTGTTGTTACTTCCAGTAGGTTCCAATAAACTCGAGATTGGTTGGCAGGGGCCTTTCCCGGTGGAAAGGGTTGTGTCCCGTACCAATTATGCTATCCGGATCAGGGGGAAATCTAAAATCTTTCACATTAACCTCTTAAAAAAATATGAGGAACGATCCGATGGTACTTCTCTCCCACTCATGACTATGGCGGTCGCGATGGAAACTGAATCGGGCGAAGACGCGGATAGGGAGTATCCTTTACAACCTGGGGAAACCTATAAGGATGTACATATAAATCCTGATCTGTCGACTGAAGAAACAGAACTGGTCATCCGTTTGTTGGAGTCCCATCAACAGATTCTTACCGATCGTCCAGGGCGGACAGGGTTGGTCGAGTTTGATATGACTCTGACTACACAAGACCCCATTCGCCAAAAAATATATCCAGTGCCCTTTTCGAAAGAGAAGGCCCTGGAAGCAGAAATCCAGAAGCTTCTGGATGATGACATCATAACTCCTTCGACTTCTCCTTATAATGCCGGGGTTGTCTTGTTGAGGAAGCCAAGCGGGGAGCACCGCTTATGTATTGATTACAGGCATTTAAACAGTTGTACGACATTCCAAGTTGAGCCGTTACCAAACACAAATCAACTATTTGCCAGATTAAATAGGGCAAAGTACTTCTCAAAAATCGATTTAAGTCGGGGATATTATCAGATCCCTGTGAAGCCTGAGGTTCGGCCCATGCTCGCTTTCAGTACTCCGAGCGGCCATTACGAATTTAAGGTGATGCCTTTTGGGCTGAGCAATGCGCCCAGTGTGTTCACTCGCATGATGAGAATGTTATTAGACCCTTTAAAGGATCCCTCTGTGGTCTCGTTTATGGATGATATTCTCATCGCGTCTGGCAATCTGAGTGATCACCTGAGGTCCTTGGGACAGATCTTCAAAAGGTTAAAAGAGGAAGGGTTAACCGCCCGTCCGGCCAAATGCATGATTGGCTATCAATCCTTGGAATTTCTGGGACATACTATTACCCCAGGGGGACTGGTACCGGAAGAAAAGAATATTGAAAAGGTCCGTCTCGCACCCCGTCCTAGATCCAAAAAAGATGTTAGGTCTTTCTTGTCTCTGTGTGGGTTTTACCAGAAATTTATTCCAAAGTTCAACGAAATTGCAGCGCCGTTAACCGAGACTCTGAAGAAAGGATCGCCAGATCTTATAATCTGGACCCCGAGCTGTGAAGAGGCTTATGGGAGGCTGAAACAGGCGTTGGTGGATAGGCCAGTCCTGCAACTCCCAGATTTGGAGAAAACGTTTGTTCTGAGAACCGACGCGAGTAACATAGGGATTGGGGCAACTCTGTTGCAGGAAGGGCGAGATAATCCTTCGGTGCTGTGTCCGGTGGCATATGCCAGTCGAAAACTGTTACCCGCCGAACGGAATTACTCCACCGTCGAACGGGAATGTCTAGCTCTAGTGTGGGCGGTACAGAAATTTCAACCTTATCTGTACGGAGTACCGTTCAAAGTGCAATCTGACAATCAACCTCTGACGTTCTTGGCAACTTCTAAGAAACTGAACGCGAGGTTAATGAGATGGTCATTGCTCCTACAACCGTATCAGTTCACGGTCGAATACATCCCCGGAAGGGAGAATGTGGGAGCAGATTTCCTATCACGGCATCCTATGGTTGAATGTGAGGGTGGGGTCATTCGAACAGAACCACTGACAGTAGAAAGTTCGTAGGGTTCGACTTTCTTAAGAGGGGGCCTATGTAGCGAAACGCCAGTGGCCCATGTCCTTATGCATTCTTTATTTTGGGTAAACAGGGGGAAACGGCTTTCGGAAGCTCTCAGTTCTCTTGTTCGCTCAAATCTCCAGGAAAGATGGTTCTTTGGGTTATCTTCATACCACAATCTTTACATGGAGCGAGTATATATTTGTCTTTCCTTTCGGGTAGTCCCGATGGAGCGCCTTGCGTCAAATGTGCACTGGTGCAGCTGCTGGTCAATTGATGGCCGTGCCAACACATACCGTTTGATAGTTGCAGCATGTCAAGTGATTTAAAGATTACGACAGAGATGCAACATACTACTGAAGTAGTGGAAAGGTAAACTTGGGTTTTCGTTGGTCCAGGCAAAGCTTGGCCTATAAATAACTATTGTCTTAACGACTGAGAGGATGTGGCAAAACAGCAGTCTTGCCATGTTGGGAGGGGGTGACCGTTAGCCGATCTGGCTACGCGTCTTGATCTTGGCATGGCAAGGGAACACATCTGAAGAATAAGTAGATACTAAATGATATCGCTTGTTCTTGGCAGCTGATAGGCGAGTGATATCTTGATTCCTACGGCTTACCGTTACTTAGTAGCATCTCTCTTTTAAATATAGGCACATTAGATAGCTACGGGGATGGGGTCCACCAATCTATAATCTATCTTCTTGAGCCAGGGGATGCTAGCCACAGGACTATCTCTTTCGTCTGTCACTCGATAGGATGATGTCGGGAGGATAATGGACTCCTCTATCTCACTGAGAGAACCTGAACTTATCTACCCTATGGCTTGTGCAGGGCAATGCCGGTACATTGGGGCGACAGCTCAGTCGAGAGCGGCGGCCGGGAGGGGTAGTATCTTCTTTGAATGGGGAACTACACGGTGTGCCATATAACCCCAATACTGTAATATATTTACTTAACGGGGAGAAGGACACAGATTACGGGGCGCACCACACCACAAGATCTTGGTTGTGAGAAAGGCATGGTTTGCAAGTGAGAGGAAAGCATGGAAATGAATGTGCCCAATAATAATAAAGGCTTGGTATGAGTGTGGAATGTGTGTCTTGAAGACAAAACGTTCCTAGGGTGGACAACCCGACATCAACCAGCTGGAGGTCGACTCAAGCCCGGACGTAGCCAATCCAGGGGCTACCTGACAGGTCAGGCCCGTTCATTCGGGTATAGTATATACTGCATTCGGTCAAGATCCTATATGTCAAATATATTAACTGAGACCCTATTGGTCTTCAGGATTGTGTGGTGCTTGAGTCAGCTTGATCCCTCACTCGAATGTTTGTTCTTTCCAGGGTCCTTCTTCTTTTGAAAGTATGAACAGAGCTGAAGGTCTCGACAGGGCTCTACGCAGAAAGCAGGTTATGACTATGCCATGGCAAGGTTTGGGCCATGCCTGTTTTAAGAATATGATCTCTACAAGATAGAGCCACTGCTGACCTTGAAAGAATGACCATCAGCTGTACTGACACATCACCAGTCATCTCGATACGTTTGGATTGAGTCCTTTTGTATTATTGGCTGGACCCCGCCAATCACTCAGACACACCCATTATTATATGAGAACTATTCTCCAGGACATTATTTCCTACCTGACATTATGACAGGTGACTACATGGCACTTCCCTAGAACATTTGTTTACTAAAAAGACTGTGGTCCATGGAAACCTGGAAGTTTGGTCTACAGAAGGCTGTTGTACGTACAACCAATTACCTGGAAGGAAGGAGATTCTTGCACACTCGGTGAGCTGTGTTTGGACGGATCGGACAGTGTATGAAGCTGGGTCTGTGAATCTGGCTACTTGAGGCCATGTGCCTGAACTTATCTGTGTTATGTCTGTTTAGAACTTTCTGTGTTACCTGCCTTGGTGTTTTTCTGTGCTGTCCTGTATTGATTTAATAAATCAAGTTTTAGTTTATTCCAACGATCACTGTGTTATATATATGGATCAGCCAGAAGAACATTGCAGGAAATAGGTCCTTAGGTCGAAAGAAAGAGTGACAGTGAGTCCGGGGAAAACGGAGGAGGGTTGGCAGGTAAAGACCTATCCCAGCCAGGGCTATATAGAAGATTATTTAAACATTGTGACAGGGCTATTTGGGACCCTCCACGTAGCTTGTTACATAGACTAAGACGAGGCAGGTCCTGGATGGCACAGGCAGAACTTTCTATAAGTCAGGTGTGTGATCTAGAGACCATCAGTCGTGAAAGAGAGTGGGTTGAAGTTCCGGATGACATGACGGACTGGCACAATGTAATAATAACACTGGGTCGTGAGTGCAAAGAATGGGCAGCGGGCCGCACTGAGTTTGAAGTGCAACAGCTGATCCAGAGCAACACACATCAAGGTGAGAAACAGACGTAGTGGCTGGGGTTTTATTGCAAAGGCTAATGGGCGAGTATTGAAAAAGGAGAGCCTGGCATATGAGACTACGACCTCCAGCATGAGAATGGAGGTGGAGGCAGTAACAGCGGCATTCCGGTGGCTAGAGGAGACTACTGCAACACACGTTGTATTCATTACAGATTCAAAGAATATGCTTAGCAAGGTGGAGAAAGGAATGTTTCGTGTGGAATGGCTCTCGTCGCTTCAGAGGTCTTAGATTGTGAGAATTGTATGGATATTTTGCCCTGGCCATGCGGGTGTACGGGGGAATGAACAGGCTGATAGGCTAGCAGGGAATGCACCTCTTGGTGGTATTTTGTCTATGGACAAGGGGGAGGCGGTCGTTCGTTTGTGGGACCAGGTGGAGAAGGCGGAGGAATAGATTGAGAACCCATATGTGGAAAGAATGAGATTGCGGGGATCGGCAGGGGTTCTGGAAGAATCTCAAAACTGAGAGGGAAGACCAGGAGAACTTTTAATCAGATATCGGTGGGAACGATTAGCAGTATGACTCTTCGCTGGCTGTTGAACGAGGGGACTAAGCACGTATGGGAATGTCCGGAGTGCAGTCATGTCGGTTCTTAACTCAACTCAACTCAACTCAACTCAACTCAACTCAACACAGAAGACTTCTAGTTCCAATCCCCCCCCCCCCCCCCAACTGAATCAAAACACCCACAAACAAACATATCTACATATATTTAGTAGATTTTAACCCCTCCCCCCCCCCCCAAGTATAATCCAGATACCCACAAACAAGAACAATCATGTGCCATGCTAGAATGCGCGGGCGGTCATGACTCGCCATTTCACTCGATCACCAGAGTCGTGGATCAGCTCAGTGTTCCTGTCTCGTCCATGCCATGTGGCCAAGCCATCCAGGTATTTTCTTCTCGGTCTTCCTCTTGGTCTGTTCCCTTCGATCTTGCCAGTTGTCACTAAGTTCACCAATCCATTTCTTCTCATAACATGTCCAAAAAAATTTTGACTGTCTACGTCTAAGTTCTCTAATCAATTTACGATTGTCATTTGTCTCCTGTAGTACTTGGTCATTGGTTTTTCTGTCTGCCCATGGTATTCTTTGCATTTTCCTCAGAAACCACATTTCTGCAGCCACCAGATGTTTTTTTCAGCATGACTGCTCATTGTCCAAGTTTCACATCCATACAAAAGAACAGGCTCTATGTATCCCCTCAACACTCTTTTTCGCGTTTCAATTGACATCTTTTTATTGGTCAGTATGTTTTTCATCTTGCTAAAGGCTACTTTCGCCATGGCGATTCCTGTTCTAATCTCTTCAATGCATCTCCCATCAGATGTTATGACTGTTCCGAGATAATTGTACCGATTCACTTGTTGAAGAATATTCCCATTTACTTGTATATTACATTGTGGAATTTCGTTCTTCCTAGTGACTACCATAACCTGTGTTCTTTTACAATTTAATTCTACCCCTAGTTGCTCACTGTGTACAACAACCGCATCTACTAATGACAAGAACAAAGAAGAACATCTGCATATATTTAGTAGATTTTAAACTTGTACTGCCTCTAACTGAATCAAGACACCCACAAACAAGAATATCTACATATATTTAGTAAATTTTAGGCTTGAAACCCCCCCCCCCCTCCCAACACAATCAAGACACCCACAAATAATAATATCTACATATATTAGTAGATTGCAGGCTTGTTCTCCCCCTTCTCTCTCTCTCTCTCTCCCCCCCCCCCCCCCCTCTCACAGAATCAAGACACCCACGAACAGGAATATCTTCATACAAGGGGCTTCTCATAAGTCTTTAGCCTGACCATGAAGGAGTAGGCGGAGAAAATTGAAATTTGGCACAGTGCTTATTACTTCTCAATGTAGCCACCACCTGAATTTATGCATTTCTGCCATCTCTGCGCGACATTGAAAAGACCTTCAGAATAAAACAACCTATTGTTCGAACTAAACCAGCGATCACAAACCAGAATGACATCTTTGTCACTGTCAAGAAGATTTCCTTTCAGCTTTTTTTTTTTTACGATTTGGTGAATCCAAGTCTCATCTACCGTCCCCGGGGTCTTTTACATGTTTTCGGCCGCCACATGTTGAGCAACTGGCCACAGCAATCAACCCGTGTTTGTTTCTGTTCACATGTCAGCAGGCGCGGGGCACAAACTTTTCTCATGTTCAGACTGTTGTGTAAAATTCTAAAAACTGTACTCTTACTCAGTTTTGCTGAACCCGATATCTCTGCAATTGTCATTTTCCTATCCTGGTCTATGATTTTCTTCACTTTTGCAGCATTTGCATCATTGCACTTTGAGGACGGTAGTCTTGATCTTGGCAGATCTGCAAGTTGGGAACGGCCACACTTAAACTGCAAACACCAATTTTTTTACAGACGCATACGAAGGACAGACATCCTCAAACACTGGCCCCATCTCCCTGTGTATTTCAATAGGTGTTTAACCCTGTAACATCAAGAATTGTATCACAGTCCTGGCGTCTGATTTCTCCATTGTTCTGACAAACCGTTGGATGTGCAGATCTCGTCAACAGGGTGTGTTGTGCCATGCACCATATCGGGAAAACCAGTTGAGGTGGGACATTCATAATTCATATGTCCATTACAAATTGATGAGCTATACATGTGCCAAATTTAAATTTTCTCCGCCTACTCCTTCATGGTCAGGCTAAAGACTTATGAGAAGCTACTTGTATATTTAGTAGATTTTAGAATTGTGCTCCCCCTCCCACCCCCTCCCCCAACAGAACAACAGAATCAAGACACGCACAAACAAATATTCACAATCTACTAATGAAGAATCAGATTCGCTGGGCTGGTCACTTGACTCGCATGCCAGATCACAGTCTCCCTAAATGAATTTTTTACGGCGAGTTAGTTAGTTAGTTAGTCTTTCCTCTTGAGCCTAAGGCGGCGCATAGGGCAGAAGTCCTGTCTCTCCATGCTTGGCGGTTCGCTGCTACCTGTTGTAGATCTTGGATATTTACTTGGCCATTGAATGAGCCTTCTCTAATGATGGTTCTACGCAGGGTCTCTCTTGGTCTTCCCCGTTTTCTTTTCCCTACTGGTGACCATGTGAGGGCTTGATAGGGGAGTCTTGACTTGTCCATTCTGAGTACATGGCCGATGTAGTTCCAACGGCGTCTTCTTATGAAATTGGATACTGTATCTTGCTTAGTCTCTTGTCTTATTTGCGAATTGGTTCTGAAGTCTGTCCAGTGGATGTTTAGAAGTCTTCTAAGACATTTGTTCTCAAAATTGTCTAATTTTTTTATCTAAAGCTACCGTTGATTTCCAACTTTCACATCCATACGTTAACACTGGAATCACACAAGAGTTGAAGATTTTAAGTTTTGTGTGTTTGCTGAGTGTCTTTGACTTCCAGATGTTTGACAGTTTATTGAAGGCACTAGATGCCAGTGCGATTCTAGATGATATTTCTGGTGTTGAGTCCCCTGTAGATGTCATTTTGCTTCCTAGGTATGTAAAGCTGTTGACTTTTTCAAGAACGTAGCTGTTCAATTTGGTGTCATCTGAACTGTTGGTAAGATCAATAGTCTTTGTTTTTGTGGTGTTAATTTGGAGACCAATTTGCCCTGAAACATTTTGGAGGGGGTTTATTTTCTCTTGGGCATCTGGGTGTGTTGAACTCAAAAGCACAACGTCGTCGGCAAAGTCCAGGTCTTCTAGAATTTTGTCAACCCAATGGATACCCATATTTGTGTTGTTTGTGCATTTGCGCATGACCCAGTCGATAGCTATTCCAAAAAGCATCGGTGATAAGACACAACCCTGTTTCACTCCTGTTTCTACTGAGAACCAGTCAGAGTTGCCTGTTTCTGTTCTTACGCAGCAACGTGTTTCTTTGTAGAAAGATTTTATGACGTTGGTATATTTGGTAGGAAAACCATAGATGTTAAGTAGATTCCAAAGTGAAGGACGGTGGATACTGTCGAAGGCTTTTTGAAAGTCGACAAAGTTGGTGATTAATTTCGACTGGAATTCTACGGAGTCTTCAATGATTATTCTGAGGGTGAAAATGTGGTCTATGCATGACCGTTTTGGTCTGAAGCCTGCTTGTTCTTCTCTGAGCCTTTCATCTATCGCCTTTTTCAATCTCTCAAGTAACATGCTACAAAAAAGTTTTCCTGGTACTGACAATAGAGTGATACCACGCCAATTATTGCAATCAGACATATCGCCCTTTTTAGGCAGTTTGAAAATTACACCATCTATCCACTGTTGTGGTGGGGATTCGCTTTGCCAGATTTCATTGATCAGCTGTAACAAACGTTGTAAGGTGTTCTCATCTGCTGCTTTGAGCATTTCTCCTGAGATTTCATCTTCACCAACAGCTTTGTTGTTCTTCAATTTTTTGATGGCTGCTTTAATCTCTTCCATGGTGAATGACTCGCAAGAGGCATCTAGTGGGGGCATAGTAATTTCTCCATCCAGGTTCGGAACAGTGTCAGGCTGCGGTCTATTTAATATTTCTTTGAAATGTTCTGCCCATCGTTGCTTTTGAAGGTCATCGGATAACAATTGATTGCCTTGTTTGTCTATGATGGGTATATTTGGTGAAGGTGAGTGATTGCATAGTTGCTTCATGATATGGAATACGGCTCTGTTGTTTCCAGTTCTGGCAGCCGCTTCGGCTTCGGAGGCCAGGCTGTGAATAAAGTTCTGTTTGTCTTTTCGTGCGTTTGATTTCACCTCTTTATCCAACATAGAGTATTTTTGCTTATGGGTATCATATGTAGATGTGTCTTTTGCAGAAAGAAGTGTTAGTTTTGCTTGTTTTCTTTCTTGTATCTTGGTCCAGGTGTTATCGCTTAGCCACTTCTTCTTCTGTCTTTGTACGTAGCCGACTGTGTTTGTTGCAGCATTTAGCAAGGTATTTTTTAGGAAATTCCAATTTTCTTCAATGTTGTTTTTAATATTCGCATTGCTCGATACACTTTCTTTGTTAGCATAGCTGCTTCGTACCTCTGAATTGAATGCGAGTTGGTGTTCTTTAGTCAGCAGGGACTGTGAGTTTATTTTCTTAATTCTGGGTGATCTGTGCAGAGTCTTGAGCTTTATTTTTAGTTTGGCAATGCAGAGATTGTGATCACTGCTAGCATCTGCACCTCTGTAGGCTCTGACGTCTTGTACTGATGAACGGAATTTGGCATTAATGCAAAAATGGTCTATCTGATTTTTTGTGATGTTATCAGGCGAGTTCCACGTGACTTTGTGTATATCTTTGTGCTGAAATAAAGAGTTTGCTACTATCAGATTTGCTATTTCACAGAATTCTAGTAGTCTCTCTCCGTTTTGGTTCATATCCCCTAAGCCGTGAATTCCCATATATCTTTCAACACCCTTATTGTCAGACCCTATCTTGGCATTGAAATCACCCATTACAACAACAATGTCGTGCTTGGGAGATGAGTTGATGGTACCAAGTAGTTGTTCTTAGAAATTATCTTTGTTGATGTCTGTATCGTCGTTGGTAGGTGCGTAGCATTGTATGATTGTCAGCTTGAAATATTTCGTTTGGTAACGCGCTGTTATGATTCTATCATTTACTGGTTCCCAGCTGATCAGTGATCTTTCTACATTTTTTGACATGATGATAGCGACTCCGTTCGAATGATGGTTGTCGGTTCTTCCTGAATAAATTATGTGTCTTTGTTCACAGTTGAGAAATGTCTTACCTGAGTCAGTCCATCTGCACTCGCTAACCCCAAGAATTTCTAGGTTGTATTCATTCATAACATTACACACCTGGGTCGTTTTCCCCGTCTGGTACATAGTTCTGACATTCCAATAACCAATCTTGAAAGTATCCTTGGAGTTTAATATATTTGAGCGGCACATTATAACATTTACTGATCTTGAAGTAACGGAAAATGATTAGTCGGATCGTCGATAGAAGGAAACACGTCGAGAATGTCCCGGTCCGGTTGTAACCGTTCATAACACAACACACACTTCACTACACACGTGGGTTGGATTTTAACGTTCCAATAGCGAAATATCCTTGGAATTCAACAGATCTCAGCGAACAATGGCGAGTTGCGCTGTGGTAAACGCTCTCAAGGCGGCCAGAGGAAACGCTTTAAAGTCACTCTGAAAATCTCACTGAATGATTTTGGAATTCATCATGACACCTGGGAGACAGAAACCGAAATTCGTGGCGTGCATCATTACGCAAGGGTGCAGTCACTTGTGAGGCAACCAGGACTGCAAGAGATGTGAAGAAAAGACAGAACTGAAAAACCACTGCAGAAAATCCTCCTCCAGAAACGTCAAGCATTCTTTGTCCACATTGTCAAAGTACATTTCGAGCCAAAATAGGCCTTATCAACCATCTTAGAACTCACGGCTCCATACTTTCAACCCCACTGGATGAAATGAATGGTCATCATCATTCTCGATGGACAAACAACAAACATATTTACATATTTTTAGTAGAAATACCTATATCTTATTGTCTAGCGAACGGTAATCTAGTCTCCAAATGAATCACCCCTGTCTACTTTGAGTCAGCTATTAAAATGTCAAGGTCCTCAAAGGACATGACGGAGAGGACAGAGGATAGACATAGGACATGAGAATAGTACGGGTATAGTAGACAGGTCCTACGCCCAGGACAGGGGATTACGGACAGGACTGTGTCATTGAATGACAGGACAGGTTCACCTTAGACATACCCGACTAGTACAACCTCTACGGACTCCACGAGGGTCAAGTACCTCGTGACAACCTACCTGAGTAGAAAGCCTCAGACGGGACTCGGACTGTGGATGAGAGAGGATGCCTGACTGCGTTTGAGAGGGACAATGGACTGTTTGCTTCAACCATAGATTTCGCTTATGCAAGTGAATGTGGCCGCTGTTATCTGTGTATTAGTGTATGTGTTCTAAATCACGATTACGTGAACTTATGTGAACGCGCAAGAGTATTGCTGAGAGCGGTGCGAGTTGTGTAAACCAGTTTTGTAAACCAGATATGCGAGTAATATGATATGTTACCATTAAAATATTTGACTATGTACATGTTTGTTCACGACTCATCTGTTTCATGTACATCTGCCTGTCTGAACCGACTATATAAACCCCTAGGGATGCTGACACTCCCCCATCTACTATGAGTCAGCTATTTAAATATTTTGAAAGG
The DNA here is from genome assembly GCA_963921405.1 of Cepaea hortensis. Lineage (NCBI taxonomy): Eukaryota > Metazoa > Mollusca > Gastropoda > Stylommatophora > Helicidae > Cepaea > Cepaea hortensis. Next base: position 16,157,428 of record OY992883.1, read on the forward strand.
AAAATGCACTTTTCACCCTACAGGCATCTGTATCTGCCGCTTTCATCGGCCTGCCTCCAACTGGTCTGCTTGGAGGAGATACTGGGACGGCCTCAAAAAATGGCCCGAGTAGCATACCAAGAAGTGTAAACAAAGAGGGATGTGAGAAGTCGGGGTAGGGTTGTGTGGATTGATTCTAGACAGTAATAAGAATGTTAGTTGCGTATGAATGGGGAGAGGGCTTGATGGGGAAATAACTCACATTCTTCGTGGGGGACTGGCTAAGTTTGTGAGGATGAGAATAATAGAGGATAGTTTTGTCTTTATGAAGTTAAGATAGTTCCATAGCCGATACGGCCATGAGGTGTGAAGTGTCTTCTTCGTCTTCTTCTTCTGCTTCTTCTTCTTCTTCTTCTTCTTCTTCTTCTTCTTCTTCTTCTTCTTCTTCTTCTTCTTCTTCTTCTTCTTCTTCTTCTTCTTCTTCTGCAGATTTTTCTTCTGCAGATTTCTCTGCTTCGTCTTTCTCTTTGGGGACGTAAATTACAGATACCTCTGAAATAGGAGTGGGTCCGCCTGATAGCGAGGAACACTGTAAATAGGGAAAGCTAACCAACACGCAAAATTCAGTCGAGCAATACAGGAAATAATGTGTATGGACTACGCTTGAGTTCAAAGCAAGCGAGCGCAAATAAAAATGCTGGGATCGAACCCAGTTCCTTACGAGTCTGAGGCGGACCCTTTAGCCTAAGTCACTGCTCCACCACAGCTCCATCTTTCCTCTTCTCATATCATGCCCACAGAATGTGGTCCTGTCCTCTTTTCATGCGAATAACCAGTTTTCTGTGTGAGCTAACTTCTTTCACGATATCTTCATTACTTTATTTCTCGCCCACGATGTTCTCATCATTCTTCTTTAAACCCACATCTCCGCAGCTTCCAAGTAATTCCTACTAACTCTGCTAAATGTCCATGATTAGCTTCCGTACATCAGGATTGGCCCGATATAGCTCTTAAGAACTCTGTATCTCACCTTCCTGGACAAAGATATTACGGAGAATATTCTTCACCTTTTGAAGTGTTATTTTCCTCGAGGCTGTAAAAATAAACAATAAAAGATAACCACCACCACCAACAACAACAACAACAACAACAACCAACAGACAGGAAGCCAAAGAGTTGCGCTTGTGGGGGGGGGGGGGGTTGTCGCAGACACAACGGATGAGGCTGTGTTGTGACAGCACAGTACCAATCACTCACCCGCACATTTGCCTATGTCGTGCGGGATCGGAAATTCCTGTCGGCTTGCGCTGTTCTGTGATGTATTTGTTCTCATTAGTGGAAACTGATCGCCGTCGTCTCAATATCCAAGGAAAAGACGCTTCCACAAGAGACAACCATGATATTACAAAGTGTGGATTTGAAGGCCGATATATTGCGGAAGACTATCAATGTCTCATAACTTGCAATCCAAAACCACTTTATAGCACGCGGTTCATATGTTCTCCAATTCCCTCATAAGATGTCGAAGAGTATTGATATTTATTGTTCCGTTGGTCAATTGGTTTCGCACGAATCTACTCCGTCCTCTACCACAATTCTTCCTGCTAGTGTCGATTTCACCAGTCGTAGCCACATGTAGTGATTGATGTGTGTGTTCGTATGTCCTCTCTGCGGTCTATGAAGTAGTACGACACATCCTCGGCCACGTCTTCTCTTCATGTTAAGGCAAAGGGTTGTGTTTCACCATATAGCAAATGCATTTCAGATGGTCGTTTTCATTACAACCCGTCAGAAAGACCTCTGTCCTCCTGCATGATGCATCTTCGTTGATGTCTTTACAATCCAGTGTCCACACTCGTAGACCGGACGCCGCGGCAGCGCACTGGCTGGGCCCTGTGATCAGAGGCTCAACCATCATCGTGACGGATTAGAAGCGTTAAAATTGACCTGAGCTCGGAGGTCGATCTTACCTAACACTGGTACCAAAAGATGCTTTAAGAAGTACAATCGGCCGATGTGGTACTGGTCATATCACTCACCGGCTGAAATTAAGTCTATGAAAATATTGGTCTGTCCGTTATATGTTTAATGTGCCCTAAGGTATGTACAATGGTTCTATATTTTACTTTATTTACAGACGCCAGCTCGGTAGGGTTAGGGTTACGAACGTAATTCGTAATACCGTAGACCGCTTTGCGTTGGTTTCTATACAAAGTTATGAGCGCCGGTAGGTCAGAAAACAGTGGCAAACTACTGAACTTAAACTTGCCAAGAAATCACATTCTGTGGTTGACTGCGACGTCCTGTAAAGGTTATGCTAATAAATGTACAGTGGCAGTGTGCGGAGCCTTTCTAGGTACTCCATCATCCACTCCACCCGTCGCTATTCTATAGAGCGGATATGATCTCCAACTGCTCACTTGTGCTTGTTCAATTTATCGGAACATGTCGTAACCATGGTTGTTGTTTAGTTTATCGGAACATGTCGTAACCATGGTTGTTGTTTAGTTTATAGGAACATGTCGTAACCATGGTTGTTGTTTAGTTTATCGGAACATGTCGTAACCATGGTTGTTGTTTAGTTTATCGGAACATGCCGTAACCATGGTGTTTGTTTAGTTTATCGGAACATGTCGTAACCATGATGTTTGTTTAGTTTATCGGAACATGTCGTAATCATGGTTTTTGTTTAATTTATTGGAACACGTAATAATGGTTTTTGTTTAGTTTGTCGAAACACGTCGTATTGATGGTGTTTGCTTAGTTTGTCGTAAAATGTGGCGATGATGGTTTTTGCTTAGTTTAATTATTATACGTTCTTCTTCATCATCATCATCATCATCATCATCGTCATCATCATCATTGTCTCCTCCTCCTCTTCCTCTTCTGCTTCTTCTTGAGGGTATTTTCAAAATTCCGGCATTACCGATTTGAATCACCCGAAGGCGATTTGGAAGCAGACTGTTTTGTGTTTATTTTCGCAATAATAAGTGCGTCGGCCGTTTAGAAAGCAATAGAAAAATTCAAATTATTTCTTGAAGAATTGTCTCATTCATGTTTTTTCCTGTCCGTGTAAAGTAGCCTTTGCATGTTTCTCAGAAAAACCATTTCCACTGCCATTAGATGTTTCTCAGCTTGTCTCATTATTATTGTCTATGCTTCAGTAACAGAATAGGTGATTTTTTTTTTTTTTATTATTGATTTTTTTTTTTTTGGGGGGGGGGGGGGGGGGGGGGAGGGGGGGGTGAGTTAATGAAAGAAAAATAAATGTTGCAAACGCATAAATGGGGAAGTTGAAGTAGAAGAAAACAATGTGCACGAGAACGCACCAGAGAGTACTACCTAACATTGTTAGAGATAGTGACGAGCATTAACAACAGGGCATTAACAACAGGGCATTAACAACAGGGCATTAACAACAGGGCATTAACAACAGGGCATTAACAACAGGGCATTAACAACAGGGCATTAACAACAGGGCATTAACAACAGGGCATTAACAACAGGGCATTAACAACAGGGCATTAACAACAGGGCATTAACAACAGGGCATTAACAACAGGGCATTAACAACAGGGCATTAACAACAGGGCATTAACAACAGGGCATTAACAACAGGGCATTAACAACAGGGCATTAACAATAGAGCAGAAGCAAGAGAAGAACAAGACGAAGGAGTGCATCAAGTTTGATCATCGATTCGGCCCAGTATAATTAATCATCCTGTGATTTAAGGGCTATAGTAGATTGATGGTCTCTCACACTGTAAAGAGAGCATATTTGACGGAGGCAGCTGAGACGCTAAACATGATCCAGTGCCGAAAATCGTTCGTATTATCGAAGTAGTAGCCACAAGTCAGTATGATTCTGACTACAAGGGTACAAAAGGTATGATATTGTTCTGAATATTGTATTAGAACATGAATAATGTATGTATCAATGAAATAATCATGAAGAGAATTCTGAATTAAACTTATAAAGTTTTAGATGGGATAATCGTTTATCATGGAGTGGAAAGTTGATTTTATTCGCGAAAGCAAAAGAATATTCTATGCACCAATCTCTCCTCAAGTCGATTACACCACTATACGGCCGTAAGAAAGTTAAACTCGGTGCTGCTGGTCAGTCCAACTGAGACAGGAGATCTTACGTTGGTGGCTAGATATATGACGGCGCTCTGTCACACTTTCGTAGACAGATAACGGCATCTCTTCGATATAGCACTTCAACAAAGAGCAAATTCAAGCCCCACATACATAATATAACAGAGATGAGTACATACTGTCATATAATTATTGGTCACGGGCATAATGAGATGGAAAATTCAACTCACTCTACAAGAAACAAATGACAGTTTTTTGCTTGTGTTGTTATTATCTGTATCGTTGTTTGTGTTGCTGTTATTATCTGTAATATTATTTGTGTTGCTGTTATTATCTTTATTATTGCTTGAGAATCCCTCCCCACATGAAGCGAGATGTGGGCTCTTTAAGGAATGGTTACGCTGTCTGCCTCACGCTCCGAAGGTCGTGAGTTCGCGTCCAGCCTACCTGGTTCGGTTCATGGGTGTAATTGTCTCGGAGATTCTTTGGAGGCGTCGCTGGAACTTGTATTGTGTGCTTTGTGCAACGTTTACTGCAGGCGGTCCTGTGGGAAAAGACCGAGCCGTATTGGATATAACGCGGTGCAATGAAGTCGATTCTCTTGCCTTTTAAAACTCTTTGTTTTTCGGAAATGATTTTGTTCTTCTTGCGTTCTCTGGCTTTGAACTCAAATGTAGTATGTAGACGTGCTACTACTTCTAGCAAACTGGACTGATTTTCGCATGTGTCTTAGCTTTCCTTATTACCAGTGTCTCTCGCCAATAGAACAACCCACTCCGACTTCATTTGTACTTGTAATTTACGTCCCCAAGTCAATGACGAGAAGACAACATATTAGCCCAGCTGACTTGTGAAGGGGTTGAACCGGCTGTCTTGGCATCAGGAACACCGGAAGTTTAATAGCCAGTGATCTTATCTATTTGGCCATGCTGACCTCTACACATCCAAGCTACGTGGTGTATTGTTAAAGACTTTGGGGTTTTTGTGGGGTTTTTGTGGGGTTTTTGTGGGGTTTTTGTGGGGTTTTTGTGGGGTTTTTGTGGGGTTTTTGTGGGGTTTTTGACAATTATATTTGAAAAGCGTAAGTTTGAGTTTAAATATTGAGCACAACCCACTACTGGCAACGCTGATCGTATTCTGGTATGAACCTAAGGCCTATCCACGTCAATATGGAAGCACTATACTCGAGTTTCGCTCTTGTTTGAGCTCGTCAGTAGTGCATATGCCTGACCGGATACGGAAACAAGCCCCGGATCACTGGCGTGTGAAGCGGGTGTGTAACCACGCGCCAAATTATCATAACAGAATATTACAACGTCACCCATCGTAGGCTATGCTCAAAATTGTCCAATCGCCGCGCCTTAGGTTCATACCAGAATACGATCAGCGTTGCCAGTAGTGGGTTGTGCTCAATATTTAAATTTCAAATCCCGGAACAACCAAATAATCAATTTGATTATTGCTCACTGGATTTTAGGAAGCCTGGTGTTCCTTACCAGTGAGAAGTCCTGATCGTTCGGGTCCACGTCGACTGACGGACGTCAGTCGCGGCGATTGGGCAATCTTGAGCATAGTGTCACAGGGCTGATCGCTAGCGGCTGCCAGGTCACTGTAGAGCGGCCATCAGATCAGCTCAGCTGCGCTCTTGCTTGTTATATGATCTAGGAGTAAGCTGTACACTGAGTGTGTGTGTCCGTGCCCACATCAGACGACAACAACACGACAACCATCACAGCGGAAAGGACTCAAGTAAACCATGGTGCAGTGACAATCAACAGTATATTGACCGTTGGCAAGACATAAATGAAGTCTTCATATGTCTACGATGCTGATGCCTTCAGGCACTCACACCCGTCAAACATTCTCTCATCAGTCTCACAATGTGCACTGTCAACCCGGCTACAGTCCTAACTGTCTAGGTTACCTTCATGCTATCCTACCCGATGCCAGAAGCGCTCACACTATCCTACTCGGGTGTCTGAAGCTAGACTCGATCCATGACACCTCGTCAGCCTGCATCCGTTATTCCCACCTCTGGGCGACCTGCCGATGTCCGAAGTGCTAGATTTCTTTAAGGGCTACACCCATCTTCGTCCAATGCCTGCCCGTGTAAGTAGTTGCGATGTATTGTGCAGTGTCCTCATGTGAGTGGAGTGCGTGCGTGCTTTGAAGGTACAATGTTCCGATTTGCCTGCTAGATGTGAGTCATGTCGAGGCTGGCCAACAACTGACTCACGACAACCGTTTGGTTGTCCATATACGCACTTGTGACGTCTCTTTGTTCCGTCCAAGTGCTCTATTGTGCTCATGTGTTTACTTTCTTCTACTTCCCTATTCTGGTGCACTTAGTCCTTCTTTTAATTCTGTCTGGCTGTCATTTATGCCATGACACATAGCCTACGATGGGTGACGTTGTAATATTCTGTTATGATAATTTGGCGTGTCCAGCGTGTGCCGCGTGGTTACACACCTGCTTCACACGCCAGTGATCCGGGGCTTGTTTCCGGATCCGGTCAGGGATATGCACTACTGACGAGCTCAAACGAGAGCGAAACTCGAGTATAGTGCTTCCATATTGACGTGTATAGGACTTAGGTTCATACCAGAATACGATCAGCGTTGCCAGTAGTGGGTTGTGCTCAATATTTAAATTTCAAATCCCGAAACAACCAGGTAAGTTTGAGTATTTGAAAGTAAGTAATTGAAAATTTGTAAGTGAACAAGATAGAGGGAAACAACCACATTTATTTTTTTTTTCACGTTTACGCTCAGTAGAAAAGTTTATTTTGGTGAGGGTTGCGGGGCAAAGGTTTGTTTTTATGCTGAGCAAGAGATCTTTTCAACTTCACTTGGGGTAATGTGTGAGGGAGGGTCGACTCTTGGTCTCTGCTGAAAGAAAGCTTACCGAGCACGTTGCGAGGCAGCAATAGCCACATATATATCCCCCAATTATTAAAGACAATCGACACCCAAGTTTAACATTCGCTGCTAGAAAGCCTCGGGAGTATGCTCGGAATGAAAATATTGTTCGTCTAGCAGCGTAAAATATGTTATGTTCAATCTGCGGTAGCAACAACAAAAGTAACACGGACACCAACAACAGAAAAAGCAGCGGCAATAATAACATCAGTAACAAAAACAATAGCAACAAAACAGCACCAACAACAATAACAACAAAACCAACAGCAACAAAAATAGCATCAACAACAATAACAACAAAAACAGCAGCAAAATGTTCAGCGACAACAGCGATAATAAAAACACTATCATCAATAACAACATCATCAAAAACAGCAGTAGCATGAATATCAAGAACATCAACAGCAATAACAGCAACATCCACAGTAGCAATTACACCAGCACCATCATCAACAAACAACAACAACAACAACAACAGTCACAGCAACAATAACGACAGCAGCAACAACACATGCTAAAAAAATGAATGCTTCGGTGATTTATTTTAATTTTTATATGCTACCTGAGCAGTGCCTTGCTCGACCTACTCTCGGCGACTCCTAAATACCAAGACACTCTGCATGTGCACAACATACGCATTCAGCCTCCGGACTTCGGCCTCGTCTGAGAAGACTAGACATCCGATACAATACTCTACAATCAAGGGTAATAACACAATCCGTTTTGTATTTTATAACAATAGTTACACTGTTTAAACATGAAACAAGTCAGGTTTATACATATCGAGAGGCGGTCATACTAACCGCCAAGCCACTTTACAGAGACGGACATAGTAACTGCCAAGCCACTCCACTACCATCTATAAAGGTGGTACTGGTGAAACAGTGCTTCCACTTGGCATGTGGTGCTCCGAATTAAAGTGTCTGCCATCAAATAAGAGAATCTGCAGAACAGGCTAGTTGCGTCAACCTCCTTGCGCTCCAAAGGTTGTGGGCTGCGTTCCGAAGTTTATGGGCTGCGTTCTGAAGTTTGTAGGCTGCGTTCCGAAGGTTGTGGGTTGCGCTCCGAAGTTTGTGGGTTGTGTTCCGAAGGTTGTGGGTTGCGCTTCGAAGTTTGTGGGCTGCGTTCCGAAGGTTGTGGGCTGCGTTCCGAAAGTTGTGGGTTGCATTCCGAAGGTTGTGGGTTGCTCTCCGAAGTTTGTGGGCTGCGTTCCGAAGTCTGTGGGCTGCGTTCCGAAAGTTGTAGGCTGCGCTCCAAAGTGTGTGGGCTGCGCGCCGATGGCTGTGGGTTGCACTCCGAAGTATGTAGGCTGCATTCCGAAGTTTGTGGGTTCTGTTCCGGTCTACGTGGTACAATTCACATGTGCAGTTTTCGCGGATATTCCCGGAGGTCGTCGCTGGAGTTACAGAGTTTGTGCTTTGTGCGACGCTTTCGGACACCGTAATTAAGTACAGTCACTTGCAATCTACATAATTATAACACTATGTTTGGAATTATCTGCATCCAATGTAAAGGATGAAATTTGAAGCTCGTTCATATGGAATCTTATCGTGCCCTTAAAGTAGTATCTGCCTGGCCATCGTGTTTTTGTGTGTGTGTTGTTAATACGTAAACATGCAAGGCATTAAGGCACATTCAGCACGTCACCCACCAACTGCAGAACAGAGGAAGAGAAGGCAGCCAAGCATGAACAGGGCACCTAGTATAGTCACAATGATAGCACCAACAATAGCCCACTGGGCAATAACAACACCAAATGTAAAATTAACGAATATTTTGTCACAGGTTGAGCAGTGAAAAATGGCTGCAGATTTTGTTTCAGCTTCATTTGGGTTCGTGGTGGTTGAAAAAGAGCTCAGGCTGCCTCCAAGGGAAGCTGGATTCGGAGTGCTTTGGCTGAAGGTGAAGTTCCTTGTAGATGTGGTCACAATTGGCGGTGTAGTTGTCGTGTAATTACAGTGTCCTGCCGCATAAATTTCTTCTCTTACGTTCACCACCCAGACGGTGCCTGTTGAATGGCACGTAAAATATGTAACATAGGTGATATTAACATGATATTTGAACAACTTATTGATATATAACCAAATAGACAACTTATCACAAACGTCAGACAGAAGCAGTTATCATTTTCGAGGGCTATATTATGAGAAGACAAAAACTAGATCATGTTGTGACTACAGGAAAGATTTGTGGAAAGAGAGATAAAGAAAGACAGCGTGAGAACATTCTTGAAAATCTTGTGTCATGGAACGGATGGGA
>OY992883.1:16171687-16174187 GCA_963921405.1 Cepaea hortensis
GTCACCATACCTGGAATGTAGCGGAACATTAAAGTTTTATTTAGGCTGCTATTCTACACTAGAGTGTTAGCTGCATATCCTTTACTGGACGACATAGTCGATCCAGGCATTTTTGGCTGCATGTGATTTCTTGGAAAGTTTACGTTCAGTAGCTTGCCATTACTTTCTGAACAACAGGCACTTATACTTTTGTATGGGAAACCAAATATCCCGCAGCTGTGTTTCGAACGCGGTATGCAAGATTGCGAATTGAGTTCGTAACCCCCTTTGCCACAGCCTGGGCTGTAATACACCAGGATGTATTAGAAAGATTATTGATTAATTAATTAAAAATGAAAGAATATACATAAACTTACCCATGACAAATTTAGCTATCCCTAGGCCAACCACACAGACACCAAATATGACTATTCCCAGAATCGTGGCATTGAAGACTACTGTTGAAGGAATATGAATCAAGTTTTACATGCCTGCCATACAATACAACCTGTTCGTTAAACAGTTAGTGACATGTTCTTTATATGACGTTGTCATTAACCCCAGGACTTATTGGCTGTTGGGATTTACTAGGCAATTGTAGTTCAGTAGTTTTCCGTGGCTTCCTGAGCGACAGATGCCTCATATCATAAAAATCAACGCAAAGCGGCCTGCTTTCAAATCTCCCACAGCTGATTTCGAACGCTCGATTCGCTATGACGGGGGATTATGAAATTGCGAGTCTCACTATCCCCTCACCTACAGCGCCAGTTGAATTTGTTAGTAGGGAATGTTTGCTGGAATTAGAGTTCGTGCACTGTGCGACGTGTTCGCCAGGCTGCTGGCAGAGAGAGACCTGACCATATGGAGTAAACCCGGTGCAATAAATTCGATGCTCTTACTTTTAAACTCATTTAAAACTTTGCGATCAATCAGTCAGTCAATCAATTAATCAATCAGTCAATCAATTAATTAGTATTTCAGTGAGGTAAATGGGGGAAGAATAAGTAGAAGAATCAATCAATTCCGAAAGTTATGTAACCGGTCCATAACATATTGAAAGACGATGTTAGCCTACAAAGTCCCAGCGACATTAGTAAATATGTCGAAAGTTTTTCAGCTGTCTTCTTCAGACCACAAGGCTTCGACAACAATATAAACCAGAGACTGTTCAGTGCGGGCTGTGTGGACACCAGCGAGTGGGGGAATTAAGGTAATAAACGTACTATAGCTCAGAGCATCCACTTCACTGCACTGGAAGACAGCGATAGAAAATTCTTGAGTCTTGCGTCGTGGCAGAGAAAGTTTTCAGCACACGAATTGATACATGTTGTTGGAGATCGCGAGTTGTGGAAATGTGTGATCGCCCACGACGGACGTAAAGGCACATAATAATTTTTAGAGTATCAATATTGTAAAGTAAAATAATGATAAGTTAAGTAACTCGTTGAAAAATTGTAAATACAGTAAGAGGAGTGAAGATGGATAGTTATAAAATGATCACAATTGTCTGAAAACTTGATTATATACGAGCGAAAGTAAGTAAGTAACACGGATTTTACGAATAACTTTTTTCTACAATAGTCGAGCTAGAAAGTTCGTGTATGTTATTTCTCAACATAGTCTCCTTGTCCTACAACACATGGTCTTATTGTCCACTAGTTTGGTAATGCCGTATAGGAATTTTTTTTAGGTGTGGCCTTAAACACATTTTGCACCGCCTCCATTACCTCGTTAGCATCTACAAACCTGTGACCCCGTAGATGCTCTTTCAAGGTTCCAAACAAGTACAAGTTAAATGCCGTCAATTCTGGACTTTATGTGGGATGTTTCAAGACCTAAAATATCAGGGTTCGTAGTGTATTGACTGTATCCGCAACCGTATGAGGACGGGTGTTGTCGTGCAGCAACAATACTCCTTTTGAGAGAGGTCCCCGGTGTTTTGATCGTATCGCAGGCGTCAGTTTTTTCACTAGCAGTCACTGTATCGAGCACTAATCACAGTTTCACCTTTTTACTGGAAATGCATCACTAAAGAGCCCTTTCTATCCCAAAAGATGGTCATCGTGAATTTCTCAGCAGATTCCTGCGTCTTGAAATGTATTTGTAACGGGAGATAACGGTGTTTCCACTGCATCTTTCTACCCATTCATATACTCTCCCCTGATTAAACAACTCTCCCCCATACTAAACTATCATTCTTCTATAGATCTTACAAGGTTCCACACCCTGTGACCATAAAAAACGAATAACATCTCGTTCTTCCACGGTGCAAATCCATAGTGGGGCAGCCATTGTGTAAATCCCTATTGCCGAACTTAAAACGGACAAAAGCAACGCCCAAAAGGAAAAACGTCACTTATCACAGAGTCCTAGAAGTGGATGGAGAGGTTGACGAATCAACATGACTAACACTTTTGACATTTGACATCGCTTGCGCCACAACAGATGTGATCGCAGGTCAAGACTGATGCACCTATAGATGTATCCGCGTACATAGAATGTGTTCCTTATTAAACATATC
>OY992883.1:16176687-16271687 GCA_963921405.1 Cepaea hortensis
TAGTAGAAGTAGTAGTAGTAATGGTGGTAGTAGTAGTAGTAGTAGTAGTAGTAGTAGTAGCAGCAGCAGTAGTAGTAGTAGTAGTAGTAGTAGTAGTAGTAGTAGTAGTAGTAGTAGTAGTAGTAGTAGTAGTAGTAGTAGCAGCAGCAGCAGCGGCAGTAGTAGTAGTAGTAGTAGTAGTAGTAGTAGTAGTAGTAGTAGTAGTAGTAGTAGTAGTAGTAGTAGTAGTAGTAGTAGTAGTAGTAGTAGTAGTAGTAGTAGTAACGTTAACACAATGAAACAACTTACCGTACACAAATGTGTCCAATTTTCCACAGCAGTTACGGTAACCGACAATGAAGCGAGTCTGTGTGATGACGGAAACTGTTGTGTTGTTTATAGTCAGATTGGCTACACTTGTTGTGTTTCCATGAAACTGGGATAGTAATATAGCGTTTCTTGAACCAGGATATGGTATCATGTGTGCGTTTGTACGGCCGTTACTCTGTAATGTGTGGGATTTTAACACGCAAACAAATGTTCATTGGTCGCGCTGTTGGAGAGAAGTCCGTTTCGTGATAATAAGCTACAGGTTTAATTTAAGTTTGACAGATTCAGTGACAAACAAAAAGTTGGTGGGACCTAACAAAAATGGGAAGCAGTGGTGTGTCACAGTTATGGCTTACAAGTTGTTAATATGGTAGCAGACATGGTGTATTATATATCAAATTACAGGGGGTTGCACAGGGAAAACTACTATTTATAAGCTCATTACAGATATGCGACATCGATTAAGACGATTAATCATCCCATGGCATTTAATCTGTCAATGCATTTCTTCTTTCTATTTCTTCTTTTTTATTCTTCATTATTTTCCTCCTCCTTCTCTTCCTCCTCGTTCCGCATTCTTCTTCTTCTTCTTCCTCTTCTTCTTCTTCTTCTTTTTCTTCTTTTTCTTCTTCTTCTTCTTCTTCTTCTTCTTCTTCTTCTTCTTCTTCTTCTTCTTCTTCTTCTTCTTCTTCTTCTTCTTCTTCTTCTTCTTCTTCTTCTTCTTCTTCTTCTTCTTCTTCTTCTTCTTCTTCTTCTTGTTCTTCTTGAATGGATGGGTGGGGGCATGTATGTGTGCCTGGGTGTGTTTGTGTGTGTGTGTTTGTGTGTGTGTGTGTGGTTGGGTGGGGGATGTGTGGGTGGGTGGTGGATGTGTCTCATAACAAGGTAATATACATCGTTTATGTTTACAAAATTCATTTAACAATGTTTTTCCTATATACTATTGATGAATGAAAGATGAGTGATTGGAAGTGCCGAATGTAAGACGGGCCTGCGTGCCCAACTTGTTACCCTTTGAAAATAAAGTCCGTTCGTTCGTTCGTTCGTTCGTTCGTTCGTTCTTTTTCTTCTTCTACTCCGCCTCCACCTCCTCCTCCTCCTCTTCTTCTTCTTCTTCTTCTTCTTCTTCTTCTTCTTCTTCTTCTTCTTCTTCTTCTTCTTCTTCTTCTTCTTCTTCTTCTTCTTCATCTTCTTCTTCTTCTTCTTCTTCTTCTTCTTCTTCTTCTTCTTCTTTAGTATTATTACAGCTGTTGAGAATGTAAATTATTAGCTTCTTTATAATTGCAATAGAAGTAACAATAGTAGTAATAGTAGTAGTTTACTGTGGTGGTGGTGGTGGTGATGGTGGTGGTGGTGGTGGTGGTGGTGGTGGTGGTGGTGGTGGTGGTGATATTCATTGTAGTAGGCCTAGTGGTTTACGTCTTTCTCCGTAATCCCGTATACTCTCGGGAGTAACGTGATGTGCGCGAGAAACGGTAGCGGTTCTCGCCGCGTTGATAGTTTACGGGGTATGTGAGCCGGTCGTTCAGAAAGCAATGGCAAACTACTGAGCGTAATATTGCCTAGTACATCAAGAGCAGATGAAAAATGCTGGTGTTGGCTGCACCGTCCTGTAAGGGCTATGCAACAACAACAAAAAAGTAGTAGTAGTAACCAACTCTGTGGTGAGGATGTGATGGGATTAGGGATGCAATTCATAATCCACATACCCGCGTTCGAAACAGGTCATTCTTCTGCGCCTCATAACAGGACACAATAGATTACGCAACCACATGTATACAAAATTCAAGATTGTTGACTCATGTGCACATGTGGTTTGGCGTCGCAGACAGCAGAGCACATACTCCAGGATTGCCCAAACTACAGCATATCCAGGCGAACCTTCTGGCCTAGAGAGACAACAGTGGAAGATAAACTCTATGGACCGCTGAATGAACTATAAAAGACTGTTAGATTCATACAAGAGACAACATTGCAGTTATAGACATATTTCAGGCGAACGAAAGAAGAAGAGGAAGAAGAAGAAGAAACACAGATGTGGGTGATTTGGCAGCAGTCCGCACTACGTTGATAGTGCGGTAGAAAGCAATGAAAGTTATCTTTGTAACTGTGTTCTTTGTCGTATGCCTTTCCTCAAACTACTGAACGTAAACTTGCCAAGAAATCACCAACAGCTAAAACATGCTACAGTTGTACTGCGACGTCCTGTAAAGGATATGCAGCCTACATTTCATTTATATTTATGATTCCTGTTTCCTTCTGCGAATGGCTGACTTCTCCGCTATGTGCTGTTCCTGTGATGTCTTCCTTTTCACGGATTCCGGTTGGCTGTTTCCGTACTAGTTTGGATTACTTCCGGTAAGCCATGAATATCCGGGTCCTGTTATTTGGAAACCCGTCAGAAGCGAAACAAGACATGCAAAACTACTGACGGAGGTAAACATGGTTGAGAGGGTCGTTCTTAAACTTCCGATGTGCTGATGGCGAGGTAGCGGGTTCAACCCCCACGCCAGTCAGCTGGATTAAAATATTGATTTCTCATCCTCGACTTGGGGACTTAAATTATAAATACCTCAGAAGTCGGGGTGGGTTCGCATGATAGAGGGGAAGACTGGTAATAGGGAAAGTTAATCCACATGCAACATCAGCCCAGTGTACTCCCCAATAGAGGCAACTAATAGAAGTAACAGCACGTTTGTGGACTACATTTGACTTCAAAGCGAGTGAGTAATAATCTCATCTCATCTCATTTCACCTCATCTCATCTCACCTCATCTCACATCATCTCATCTCATCTCACCTCATCTCACCTCATCTCGTCTCACCTCATCTCACCTCATCTCATCTCATCTCACCTCATCTCATCTCACCTCACCTCATCTCATCTCACCTCATCTCATCTCATCTCATCTCACCTCATCTCATCTCATCTCATCTCACCTCATCTCGTCTTATCTCACCTCACCTCATCTCATCTCATCTCATCATGTTCCCCTTGTACCTTGCGGTGTTGAGGTGAAGTATAAACAGCGGGAGGGTGCCCGCTTATAGGCTTCATGTTTCAATATTCCTATGGACTCTGTTATTCCCTGCGTCCATCTTTTACGTGGTCGGCCTCTTCCTCTGTTTCCCTCTGGTCTGTACATCATTGATTGTTGTGGTATACTGTTAGTTGGTAATCTACTTGCATGGCCAAACCATTTGACTTACTGCCTTCTAATAAAATCTAGTGCAGCTATACCCCCACTTTAGTCCTGATCTCTTCATTTCTGATCTTTTCTCTTCTTGATACATTGAGTATTCTTCTCAGGAATCTCATTTCTGTTGTTGTGATTTTTCTTTTCTCTTTTTCTGTCATTGTCCAGGTTTGGCATTGGTAACATAGAGTTGGTAGGAAGATTGTGTTGTAAGGTGATTTCTTAGTAGTTATTGATACATGTTTGTTCTTTAGTATTGGCGCCATTTGTCCAGTGAGTTGGTTTGCCTTATTGCATCTATTTTCGATCTCGTCTTCTGATATGCCATTTGATGATATTATACTTCCTAGATACTTGAAACTCTTTACTTGTTTCAAGGGATGTTCGTTTAGATGAATCGTTGTTACTTTTTCTTCTTTAGTTATAGTAAATACTTCTGTTTAACTTGTGCTAATTTTCATATTATGTTCCCTACACATTTCGTTTAGACTATTCATGTGGTCTTGTAATTCAGCTTCTGATTTTGCTATTAGTGCTTGGTCGTCCGCAAACAGGAGTTCTCTAATGGTTAGATTTGCAGATGGTTCTTCTTCTGTGTTCTCGCCATGCGGTATTCTTCCGCTCTCTGTTTGGCTGGTTTCTTTACATATGTTGTCTATATATGTTATAAACACGAGAGGGGACAGGACACAACCTTCCCCTCTCTTGAATAATAATATTCTTCCCCACCCCATTTTCCCCTCTCGTGAATAATAATATTTTGTTTAATAACTACTCACTATGTATCCACTATTTAGAAAAGGAAACAGAAACACCTAATGAGGAACAGTGCTTTTTGTTAAAGGAGTGCTTAACTCTTAAAAGGACATAAAACCAAACTTCTGGTCAACAACTTAGACCAAGAACCGCTGTGGCACAGTGGTAAGTCCGCAAGTAAACAGACATGTATTCTCTGGCACTCATAGAAGTAGAATAAAGAAGCATAGGACGCAATGAACAAAAACAAATTGAAAGCTATAGTTACCGACCAGGATTCGAACTTGTCACTTTCAAATGGCGATAACTCCCGCTGCTGGAACAAGTATACTTCAATACATGACTAACGAGACACCCCTCTTATCCACAAAGACACTGGCCCGAATTTTCTGCTAAGGAAAGGCGCCGAGGAAGGGAAATGGTAATCTACCTCATATCGATGATCTAGAATAAATGAAGGCACAACACTTCACACTCGAACGGCAGTATCTGCTGAGACACTACCTTTGTTCTGCTAAAGAATGCTTCAATATCCTCTGCAGGCTGGGCAATAGGGCAATAGCAGTCCTTTTGTATGTGGCTCGAAGAATGTACTGGCACCTGGCAATCCCGCATACCGTATTAGAAACACAGCTGCGGGCGATTTAGAAGCAGACCGTCTTGCACTCATTTTCATACAATGGTATGAGTTCCGGTGGCTCAGAAAGCCATGGCAAACTACTGACCGTAAACTTGCCATGAGATCACAAACAGTCAAATAATGCTGGGGTTGATTGCTAAGTCATGTAAAGGACATGCAACTAACTCTATTCTACCGCTCGCTCTCGCTTTGAACTCAAGTGTAGTCCATAAACGCTACTTCTAATAACACTGGGCTGAATTTTGCGAGTGTATTAGATTTCCCTATTAGCAGTGTCCCTCGCCATCAGGCTAACCCACTCCGACTTCTGGTGTACTTGTAATTTACGTCCCCAAGTCTAGGACGAGAAGTCAACATTTTAGTCCAACTAATTCTCTTAATACACGCTCTGCTTGTGTGGTTAAATCTCCGACTCTTTATAGATTTTTACCGTTGGACATTCGTTTTCATTTTCATGCTTCTCTATTACTTCTTTCGTTTGCCTGTCCCTGACCACTCGGATAGACACTTTCACCTGTCCAACACCGCAAAGTACTATAGGCCTATATATATATATATATATATTTTTTTTTTCCGCGTTTGCATCCTGTTTCAGGATATTGCGGTCAACACCAGCATCTTTCAGCTGTATGTTGATTCCTAGGCTAGATTACGCTCATCAGCACGCCACGACTTTGTGAGCGACCGGCTGCATACTCTCATAAGTCACTAGCGTGACTCGAACCACTTCTAATTCTCGTCCGCTCACGTTGACTACGAGAGTATTCGGGATTAACGGAGAAAGCTGCTAACCCCTCGGCCAGGCAGCCGGCATATATATATATATATATATATATATATATATATATATATATATATATATATATATATATATATATATATATATATATATATATATGCGATCTTTAGAAAATATTCCAGGGTTATTTGTATGGATCATTCGGCACTCCTTGTGGTCCTTCTTTACATCGACTGCCTTTTATTTCTGACCCAGTTTCCCGATATCCAATTAAGGATGTGACAACCAGTCAGTCTATATCAGGTATTCCAATACTTGAGCAACGGGGTGGGCGGACAAGCTTCTTAACAACCAATACGACTACTGCTAATAACAAAAATGATGCTACAACAACACTAACAATAACAACAACAACAACAACAACAACTACCACTACGACTACTACTACTACTACTACTACTACTACTACTACTACTACTACTACTACTACTACTACTACTACTACTACTACTACTACTACTACTACTACTACTACTACTGTTACTACTATTACTACTACTACTACTACTACTACTACTACTACTACTACTACTACTACTACTACTACTACTGTTACTACTACTACTACTACTACTAGTACTACTACTACTACTACTACTGCTACTACTACTACTACTACTACTACTACTACTACTACTACTACTACTACTACTACTACTACTACTACTTCTTCTACTACTACTACTACTACTACTACTACTACTACTACTACTACTATTACTACTACTACTACTACTACTACTACTACTACTACTACTACTACTACTACTACTACTACTAATACTAATACTAATACTACTATACTAGTAATAATAATAATAAGACGTTAAAAAGTTAGTTGCATATCCTGTACAGGATGTTGCAATCAATACCAGAATTTTTTGGCTGTTCGTGATATCTTGGCAAGTTTACGTTCAGTAGTTTGAGGAAAGACATACAACAAAGAACACAACTACAAAGGATCCAGACGTACAGCAACGAAATATAGAGCAACTCTGTTATAGCCAAATGGAAACAAAAATAGTCAAATGCAGAGGTTCTAGAAAAACTGACACTGAAAAGAGAATTGATGAGAGAAACATAAAAGAGACATGTGAAATATTTCGGCCTCTTTAAAAAAAAAAATCATAACATCTTATAAACACCATCCTGGAGGGTACAGATGATGACAAACGAGCAAGAGGTAGACGATACAACTGGAAAGATAACATCAAGAGATGGACGAACAGAAGTCAGACAGAATATATACGGCGAGAGTCAGACAGTGTTAAAGATCTATTGCAGCCAACCTTCACTGTGGAGGCGGCACCAGATGATTATGTTCAAAGTTAAGAAAGCGCAGTGGTTAGCAGGCTAGCATGCCGGCGTGATGGTTAAGTGTTCCAATCCCCATCAAGAGGAATTTCCTACAACTGACATAGGCTACAAATTTCTCTTGCATATAAGAAGTAATATAAACCACATTTAACGCGCATTAAAACGCTTTGGGCATAAGGTGCTGAACCCATATTTTAATATACCGATATGGGTCTAGTATCGTATCCCTAACACGCCTTACGGACTTTACTTTCGGGGCATCAACACAAATGAATGCGGTTGTAAAATACAACTTTGTTCAGTTGGTGGGCCACCACGGTATAAACAAGTCGAACTTTGGTCGACAAGTTGTCGAGTTATGGGAAACTTATATAGTAAAACTGTAAAGGATAACACTTCATACTTGTAAGCCTTTATCTGATTTGTGATTGTCGATTAAGTTTTTATCAGTGGTGGTAGATGATGGGGATGTTGGCATCTGGTGATAGTAAAGTAGAAGTAGTAGTAGTTGTGGTGATGATGTTGATGGCAGTGATGGTAATGGTAATAGTAGCTGTAATGTTATAATAGTTAGTTAGTTAGTTAGTTAGTTAGTTAGTTAGTTAGTTAGTTAGTTAGTTAGTTAGTTAGTTAGTTAATCTTTTGCGGTATCATCCTTGCACTCCGGACAAGTCCATAGGTGGTGAGATCGCCCCCCCCCCCCCCCAACATATGCATCAGTGTCCGGCGGCAAATAGTGCCAGTTCTATGTTAGTTGACGAGACCTCTCATTCTCCCGATGTGCCTCTCGTGTCTGGCCTTGCCAATTCTTACTCCCGAGCCTCTCATTCTGGACAACGATGCGAATTCCCTGGCGTCTAAGTCCTCCACTCTCGACATCTCTCTATGGGCGTTAATAACATCGGCACGATCCATCGGCAGGCCATCTGCAGGGATATAGAGCCAGCAAGTTTATCAGCGCGTCCATTTCTCTTAACTCCCACATGTACAGGAACACAGATGACTCTACGAACAACATACTCCGCAGCGAATCAGTCCACTTAGGAGTCTTCGTGGCGAAGTGGTCAAGCCGTTTAACTCGGGCTTCGAAGGTTGTGGGTTCGATTCCCGGCCGCGTCCCTCGGTTCACGAGTCAAATTTTTCGGAGACTTCTCGTCGCTAGAGCTGCGGAATTCGTGTTTTGTGCGACGCTTTCCGCGCTGTGGAAAGAGACCGAGCCATATGGGATAAAACCCGATGCATTGAAGTCGACCCTGTCCTTTTAATTAGTCCACTGTTTACGCACAGAATCAGCGTATAATGAACCTTTCGGATCACGATCATTGAATCACTTAGTTCACACACTGAAGCTTTTCTTTGTATAAAATCAAATTGGAAAGAAGCAGTTCGAGGTGAATTTGTGGTACAAAAAATAAGCGTTAACAAAACACAAAACGAAACGTAAGCATTAAGAAAACCGGAAACTTAAATTAATAGAAGAAAGGAAAAGCTAAACCGATAAGTTAGAGATCAGCAAAGCCAGATAAAGTTAGTTGCTTGTCTTTTACAAGACGTCGCAGTGATCCCCAGTATTTTGGGGCTGTTTGTGATTTCTTGGCAAATTTACTTTACATTCAGTAGTTTGTCATTGCTTTCTGAAAGACCGGTACTTATACTATTTGAATAACGAAGACACAAACAATAGATTGCACGATTTATTGCCTGGCATATTTCGCTGCATCTCGTCAGGTACATACTACAGAAATCACACAACTTACGTGAATTAATTAGATAAATCCTTCAAACTGAAATATACACATGTTCGAGATGCAGCGAAATATGTCAGGCAATAAATCGTGCAATCTATTGTTTGTGTCTTCGTTATTCAAATTCATCACGGGAAAACATTGTTGTGAACTTATACTATTGTATGAAAACCAACGTAAGGCGATCTGCATCCAAATCTCCCACAGTTGTATTTCGAACGCGGTATGCGGGATTACGAATTACGTCCGTAACTCCTTCGCCACCGAGGCAGAACAACCAAACATACACAGAAGCTAGAAGTGAGAAAAAGGATACGGACGGACTCAAGACAACAGTTACATGACTTAGAGAGAGCGTCACAAGAGGCAGCAGAGAAAGGAAATTTCAGATACCTGTTCAGACCCACAAAGAAAATAGCTGGAAAATGTATTGGCTTTGTACTATGGAAAGTTATAACTCCATCCCTGGTCTTATAGACATGGGATGTAGTTATTATGCCTTTTTTTAAGCACAATGTAATGAACTATCGTCTTTCAAGAAGACAAGATACCAGTATCTTTTGAAAGAAAAAAACAACAAGAAGAAATAATTTTTCTGTACATCTCCCATCCTCTTCCTATCTTTACATATTTATTATTACTTTTTCTCGTCATTATTGAAATATTTTTATAAATCCCCCCCCCCCCCCCTGTTATTTCTGTCCACCTCGTCTGAGGTTCATGAAAGGATACACATGTGTTAGTGCTTTTTACTTCTCCGCAGGATCTGGACATGCCTGGGGAGATCTCCGCAGGATCTGGACATGCCTGGGGAGATCTCCGCAGGATCTGGACATGCCTGGGGAGATCTCCGCAGGATCTGGACATGCCTGGGGAGGTCTCCGCAGGATCTGGACATTGCTTGCGGAAGTCTCCGGGTCAAGTGATTGCCTCGTGCCCCAAAGATCATGTGGTAGTTGTCAGACTCCGTCAGATGAGGACCTGACATCTTGGTGTTCAAGAGTGCAATTCGGAAAGCCCTTGGGGTCGTCGATGGAGTGACGAAATTACCGTCCCGTGCTACACTTTCGGCAGGGCACTTTGCGGCAAGGACCCAACCATACGGCATGACACCCAGTGCAATGAAGTCAACAGAGTCTGGGAGAACAGGAAGCTTACTGCCAAAACACAAGTCCTGGTCTATCAAGCCTGTGTCCTTAGTACTCTTCTTTATGGCAGTGAAACTGTGTCAACTTACAACAAGAGAAACGTTTAAAGAGCTTTCATATGCTGTGTCTCCGAAGAATACTTGATATTAAGTGGCAAGATAAGATCAAAAATACCGAAGTAATGGAAAGATTAGATGGTGTGATGATTTGTTCCATGATCAGTCTTCGTAGATTTAGACGGATATGACACATTAGGACAGTGGTTCTCAACCTTTTTTGGCCCATGCACCCTTTTACTATATGTTCAGAATGTCACCCCCCCCCCCCCGCTTTTCGTATTTTCTCCCTATAACCCCCCCCCCCCCCGCCCCCCCCCCCTGGTCCCTACACAGTATACGTAAAAATGGAAGCTAAATTTAGTAACACATACTAGAAAAGTTAAGACGTCTATATAAAACATGATTTGCGGGTCTACTTATGTTATAAAACGAATTTTAGAAGGGCGAGAAGTACAGAACCGTAAAGTATGGAGGGAAAACCAATATCAAGAAATCGGTTCTTGTATTAACGTGATCTTGAAATAATCTTAATTCTCCCCTCCCCCCTCTTCCCCCAGTCCCCCCTCCCCCCCCCCCGCGGAAACCCTAAAATTCCTCCCTAGGGTGGGGGTAGAATCCCCCACCGGTTGAGAACCACTGAATTAGGAGGATAGACGATTGTAGAATACGAAAGGAAATCTTTTTGGCGACGTGTATAAATATATGTAGGCGACTTCTACTACCGTACAAATATGTGTGTAAGCTGCGCATGATTGATACAGGTTTTGCTTTTGCACCTTGGGAGTAAGTCAGCGTGGATCATGTCGTATGGAGGGAAAAGATCAAGAACGAAATCAAGACAAAGGATAAAATGAGTACACCTAGGTCACACACCGAGTGTGTGATAGGTCAGATGGTGCGTGGTGGTGGAAATGACCTTGTGTTCACATGCTTCCACTGTGGAAGAAACATTACCGCGCGAATTGATCTGTTCAATCACATTCGCTCCAGTCATGGCCTTTAGTTATTATCCCTTTTCAAAGCATTATATATATATATATATATATATATATATATATATATATATATATATATATATATATATATATATATATATATATATTATATATATATATATATATATATATATATATATATATATATATATAACACAAACTATAGTCTGTTAGGATGGCAAGGTGTCAACACAATGAAATCAATACTCTCACATACATACACCTTATTATACATTGTTGTTGTTTTTTAAATACACACCTTGTTTATTTCATCCTACGCTATAATGTCACAGTTGTCCCAACTGCTACAACAAGCAATAACACTGCATGCAATAACATGGCTAGAAATCAATAATATGTTCCCAGTATGCTTTTTTTTTCATGCACATGAACCATACTGGTGTGTACATATTAAATATTCTGTTGTAGTCTCGTGACAGGGAATAATAAGCAGATCAGTGATAAACTTCTGAGGGCATTAGACATGAGGTTCATCATCATCATCATCTTCCACTTCTGCCGTCAAGCGTCGTGGGGAGGAATAATTTGCGTTCCAGCGCCCGGTGGGCGGCACTGAATAGTGTCATTCCGTGTGGTTGTACAATGTCTCTGATGTCGTCAATCCATTTTCTTCTTGGACGTCCTCGTGGTCTCGTCGCAGATGATCTTTGATGTAAGCCCAGTGATGGTAGTTGCTGATGTTGCATTCTAACGACATGGCCAAACCACTTGATCTTCTGTCTTTCAATAAATGTGTCACAAGGTGTTGATCACACAGTCTGTCTGATAATAGCATTTCTTACTCGGTCTCGGATTGTTAAGTTGGCAGCTCTCCTCAGGCATCTCATTTCGCAGGTGTTGATTTTGCGTAGGTGTAATTTGGATAAATTCCAGGTTTGAGATTGGTAGCATAGGGTTGGTGTGAATATTCTGTTTATTATCTGTCGCTTTGCGGACATGGGTATGTTTGAATGTTTCAGTAAGGGTGATAGATATGTAAGTGCACTAGCTTTTTGACATCTGATTTCAGTTTCTCTGTCCAATCTGCCATCTTCTGTGATCATACTTCCAAGGTATTTGAATTCTTTAACTTGTTTCAGAGTTGTGTTATTTATCTGTATTTATCTACAACCCACGCACCATCTGACCTATCACACACTCGGTGGGCCTGGCGATCTGCTAACTTGCATTACTTCGGTTTGGGCTGTGTTTATACTCATATTGTATCTGCTGCAGGTTGAACTCAGATTAGTAATATGATTTTGTAGTCTGCCCTCATCGCTGTAAAACAGGCACTAATCGTCTGCAAATAGAAGTTCATTTATTTCCTGTGGGTCAGTTGTTTCATCTGGAGTAAAGAGTTCTAAATTTTCTGAATCTGTTCTGTCGAGACTTGCTTCTTGACATGAGGTTACTAAAGGGAATTCAGTTAAGAGCTTAAGAGAAGCAAAGACTGCAGCAGGATATAACAATAGAAAATACAAACAGTTAGGATTGTGTAGCACGGATTCAGTTGTAAATAAGTTGTAACGGACTCCATAAATGTAAATATAAACCTCAGAGCGAAAATCCCCCAAACTATGGCACTTTTGCAGCTGAATTGGACTCAACCTTTGTAGAAAAAGAACACTTTTTTAAACCGAACTGAACCCAACTTTTGTTCCTTCTTGACAACAAAGCAGTTGTATTTTAATAATATTTTATAATTTTATGGTGTTGTTTGTTTTTTTTTAAATTTCGATCTGTTTGTGTTGTCTCATCCCTGATGAAGATTTATATAATCGAAACGTCGTTTGTTGTGTCCTGTAGTATAATTTTTCACAAGCGTAGCATCGCGGTAAATATTTCCCGTTGACAATTAAAGTTTGACACCGCTCAGGGCTCATTTGTTTCTTATTACTACAATCCCATATTTTCCAAGGACAGACTCATGGTCCACGGGAAAGCCAAAACACGGAACGGAAAAAGCTGAGATATAAACAGCTGCAATCGATTTCCGGGCCTCATTTGTACAAACTAAATCCACAACTCGTCACAAATCAAGAGAAAGACCGACTGTGCCTGCGGAATGGTAGCTTCTCAACTCATGACGACCACGTTAGAAAAGTAAGGTCTAGAGAGAATAGAAGGACGAAAAGCCGCAGCCAGTATCTGGAATCAACCAATTGAGGACCTGACATCTTGGTGTTGTCAACTGTTGACATTAATGTGAAGCCGTCCTGTTCGAATGAAGGTAAATATAATATTTATTTTAAATTTTAGTTTAGTCTGTGAGTCTTTTTCCCAGGAGTAGAGTGGTAAGTCAGTATTGAAAAACCATATGCTAAGTTCTTAAATTAATTTAGTAAGAACTAAATAACATATTCAGTTCTCATAGCCTATGGGTAAACTGTACATTAAGAATAACCATTTTTTGCATATCCTTTTCAGGACATCTCTGCCAACACCAGCATCTTTCAGCTGTATGTAGATTTCTTGGCAAGATTACGCTCAGTAGTTTGCCAATACTTTCTGAGCGGCCGACTCACATACCCCGTAAGTTACCGATGTGATTCGAACCACTGCTGATTCTAACCGACATCACGTTACCGACGAGAGTATACGAGATTACGGAGAAAAGTCATAATCTCTAAGCCACGAAGCCGGCAAGAATAACCATAGTGAGTTTTATTTTCCTCCCAAAGTAAACAACTGATTTAATGTATAAACATTAGACACATGTTGTACATTTTTTTCTTAAGCATGAAACTCAGTCTGCAATGAATTAGAGTGGTAACTTAAGACATAAGAAAACTCAGAATTCTTAGTGCAGTGGTAAGGACATATGGTACATATGCCCACACTGGTAAGATTTAAAACTAGTTCACCTGTGCCAGCACTGATAGAGAACTTAGTGTAATGTGTATAGTCAAGTAGATTTGAGTACATAAGTCAGTAGATTTACTTTTTAACATGAGCACATGGACAAACAAATAGTCTTCTTGTAGTTCCTGAACACATGGAAACCAAAAAGAGTTCTAAATGTACCATAATTTGTGTGATGTTAAAGCACACATGTGGTAAGGCAAATATATTTTCATGGTTGTCAAACATGTGGAATAATAATATTTGTACCACATAATAGTGCGTAATCGACCGCCATACAAGAATGATTATGATTCATAATGAATGAATGCGGATGAGGGTATCACATAAATTGTATGTATTTGATGAAAGCATGTGGTGACTCATGGATTTAATTTTGCTAAATCCTTTGTGAATTTCATAAGTATGCCTAATGATCACATAAGTCTATGTCATGGAAGAGTATGGTTGTGTCATGTGTGATTCATTATTGTAAACATATGTGAATGTATCATTTGATAAACCCATCAGTATGTATGACTATTTATCATCCAGGAAATATAATTGCTGATTGAGGATGAGCATGAATGAGATTTCATTGTAAGGTCATAGTGGTTGAATCTGTGAATTTATCATGTGTAAAGCACAGACATATATTAATTGTCATTCCTACAGATATGATGTGTCTGATGAATGAATGTGAAATGAGAGATTTCATTGTGATATCAATTATGTTAAACATATTAAGTTATCATTGGGAAATCACATAAGTATAATTACCCACCTTACATGCAAGTATGAATGATGTTAGATGAGAGAATTGATCATCCATGCACATATGAATGTGTCTGAAGACTGAGTGAAATGATCATCCATAATATGAATATTATGTCTGAGAATGAGTGAATGCTGCAAAGGAGTATATTCTAACAATCAATCTCATGATGGAAGGCAACTTTGATGTGTAATGCCATGTCTATCACCAGAGAATGTGTTTAGCATAACCCATAAACTGAATAATAATTTAGTACACTCCGACGCATGACAACACATTGTATAAAATATCATTCATGTTACAATCATCTGGGTTTGTGCGCTAAGCACGACACAAACCACATCATACATTACGCATACTACAAGCATCTGGTTTTGTACTTTAAGCAAAATCCCACTTTGTAGTTCATGTCACTCCTGTTAACACATATGGTCTAGTGTAATGATAATAATGTACTACAATGATGATGATGATGATGATGATGATGATGATGATGATGATGATGATGATGATGATGATGATGATGATGATGATGATGATGATGATGATGATGATGATGATGATGATGATGATGATGATGATGATGATGATGATGATGATGATGATGATGATGATGATGATGATGATGATGATGATGATGATGATGATGATGATGATGATGACTGTAATGTAATGATAATAATGTAATAATGTCATGATGATAATAATGATAATGATTGTAATGACAATGATATAAGGAAACCATGATGATGTGAATGATGATGATAATAAATATTACATGAATAATATTGGAAGATAACTTTTCACGTGAAGCATTTAATGAAGAAGAATGCACTGAATGCTATACAAAATTTTATTCCATGATGTACTTATGTTGTTTACAAGCAACTACTCATTACAATGGGAAATGATTTAAACCCCATTAATGTATGAGACCCGTTTTACTGAATAGAAAAAGATGTAGAGAATTAACTAGGTACAGAAGAGGATGGGAAACATAGTTGTCGAATCCCAAATCAATCAAAATATTACTCAACCTGGAAACCATGAGGACAGGCATAGACGAAGAGGAAACTGCACATCTGCTAGTCTAAACCTTGAACACCATGTAATAGAAGATTGATTAGAGGGCAACCATTATAGGTCGATAACTATTAGAGAGCACCAAGACTCCTTTCTCTCCACTATTATTTTTCTCTAGGAACAAAATTCCTTTTATTGATTTCACTTGTGTTCTTAGGCTGTTACAACATTTCATTTCTAGTGTCATATTGATGATATCATTAGATGTATATGAATGCTGGAATTTCAGGTAGTGGTCATACTCCTGTAGATACAGACCTGACTAGATTGAATGCAGGACTTGGTGAAGGCAAAAGCTTGACTGCAAGTAGCTCTTTTGTGATAGCAGCCGCTTTGCTAATTGCTCTGTGTGAGAGTAGGGCAGAACGAAATCCACCTGCGAAGAGTTCCAGTTGTTTTAGGAGAGGTAACATTTCTTTAAACATGACTTACCTGCCAAACATGGAAATCTAGATCCACTTAGAATATCCTACAAACCGGGAAGAAATAACACACTGAAGAGGAACATAAAACACAGTGACAACTTGAAGCAATAATCTACAACCCACAAGTCAAGACAAAGGGGGCAGGAAAAATTTCTTTTTCAAATTTCTACTACAGAAGATCTGTAGGAAAAGTAACGACTAATTTACCTGTATTCTCAATGTTATGTGAGGAGGGGAGTAGCTGTGGAAACTATCTGCAACAATTTGGATGTACATACGTTCTGATTGTACATGGATGTAATTGATGCATTTGTAATTAATGGTTTCAAACATTTCTGTTTATTACGCAATATAGTTAATAAATGATGACAAAATAAGGAAGTTATGTTCCCTCATGAGTGATTGTTACTTGTCAAAGTCAAATGGTTTAATTTAAACTATTCTTAGATAGAATTAATTAGTTGGTAGAGGAGAGGCAAGGAACCACTTAAAGGATATTTTGGGTATAAAAGGGAATAACAACTTTCCAGTTATTTCCTAAAGGTATTCCTTGGTTCTCTAAAACTCTATTTCTGGTCTCAAACAATTGAGTCAGTACAGCTAAATTAATTAAACGTGCAGGATCACATTGGGAAAAAGGATTTTGCATCCTTTCTCTCTTTGGGGTTGAGCCATCAATCTTGACGTATCCGACATGTCCTAGAATACTTATTTTTATTTTATTATTTTATTATAATATATTTTTTGTCTTTTGTTTTGGGGGAATTTCAATCTGTGATTTATTTTCATCTTTATGGAGTCTGTTTAAGGTAAGTACACTGTGTCCGTATGTCACCTTTTCGCATGAGCTACGTATACCTGATTGGATTTCATAATGAAGAGCATAGACTGACAATAGGATTTTATTTTTATTTGTTTATTGACGTTCGTTCGCTTTCAACTCAAGCATAGTCGATACACGGGTGCTAATGCTTCTAGTAAACATGACTGATTTGTGTGTGTGGGTTAGCTTTCCATATTACAAGTGCCCCTCGCCATCAATCGAACCTTCTCCGACTTCTGAGGTACGTGTAATTTACAGTTGGATGAATGAGACAGTCTTTTACGAAGCAAATGAAAGCTGTAAATGGCTAAGATACATTTTGTGAAATTTGATGTATACAAAACAATGTATTGCCTTAGTGAATGTAAACATAGAAGTCACAATCAATATGTTGCGCGATTTATTGCCTGGCATTTTTCGCTGCATTTCGTCAGGCGCATACTGTAGGTGCATACTACTGGTTTTGAGAAAGCAGAAAGAGTTCGTGGTACATTTGAAACTACCGTGGGGATAACAGATGTTGCACATTCGAACAATACCTGTGACTATGTGGTTTGATTATTTCAATTTGAGTGTTAGTCAAGCATTCACTTGATGTATGCAGTCGAGATGTGTAGACATGTTAACAGATGTAAACAGTCGAGGTGTGTAGACATGTTAACAGATGTATACAGACGAGATGTGTAGACATGTTAACAGATGTAAACAGTCGAGATGTGTAGACATGTTAATAGATGTAAACAGTCGCGATGTGTAGACATGTTAACAGATGTAAACAGTCGAGATGTGTAGACATGTTAACAGATGTAAACAGTCGAGGTGTGTAGACATGTTAACAGATGTAAACAGTCGAGGTGTGTAGACATGTTAACAGATGCATACTGTCAAGTTGTGTAGACATGTTAACAGATGTAAACAGTCGAGGTGTGTAGACATGTTAACAGATGTATACAGTCGAGATGTGTAGACATGTTAACAGATGTATACAGTCGAGATGTGTAGACATGTTAACAGATGTATGCCGTCGAGATGTGTAGACATGTTAACAGATGTAAACAGTCGAGATGTGTAGACATGTTAACAGATGTATACAGTCGAGATGTGTAGACATGTTAACAGATGTATGCCGTCGAGATGTGTAGACATGTTAACAGATGTATACAGTCCAGATGTGTAGACATGTAAACAGATGTAAACAGTCGAGGTGTGTAGACATGTTAACAGATATAAACAGTCGAGGTGTGTAGACATGTTAACAGATGTATACAGTCCAGATGTGTAGACATGTAAACAGATGTAAACAGTCGAGGTGTGTAGACATGTTCACAGATGTATACAGTCGAGATGTGTAGACATGTTAACAGATGTATGCCGTCGAGATGTGTAGACACGTTAACAGATGTATACAGTCCAGATGTGTAGACATGTTAACAGATGTAAACAGTCGAGGTGTGTAGACATGTTAACAGATGTAAACAGTTGAGGTGTGTAGACATGTTAACAGATGTAAACAGTCGAGGTGTGTAGACATGTTAACAGATGTAAACAGTCGAGGTGTGTAGACGTGTTAACAAATGTATACTGTCAAGTTGTGTAGACATGTTAACAGATGTAAACAGTCGAGGTGTGTAGACATGTTAACAGATGTATGCAGTCGACATGTGTAGACATGTTAACAGATGTATACAGTCGAGATGTGTAGACATGTTAACAGATGTTTGCCGTCGAGTTGTGTAGACATGTTAACAGATGTATACAGTCCAGATGTGCAGATATGTTAACAGATGTAAACAGTCGAGGTGTGTAGACATGTTAACAGATGTAAACAGTCGAGGCGTGTAGACATGTTAACAGATGTAAACAGTCGAGGTGTGTAGACATGTTAACAGATGTAAACAGTCGAGGTGTGTAGACGTGTTAACAGATGTATACTGTCAAGTTGTGTAGACATGTTAACAGATGTATACTGTCGAGATGTGTAGACATGTTAACAGATGTATACTGTCGAGATGTGTAGACATGTTAACAGATGTATACTGTCGAGATGTGTAGACATGTTAACAGATGTATACTGTCGAGATGTGTAGACATGTTAACAGATGTATACAGTCGAGATGTGTAGACATGTTAACTGATTTAAAGGTGAGAAGATCGACCTCATTGCACCAGGTATTATCCCATAATGCTCGGTCTCTTCCAGCAAAGTGGCCAGCTGAAAGAGTCCCTTAGATCACCAACTCCGTAGCTCCAGCGACGATCCATAGGAGTATATGAAAAAAATTAAATCTTGAGCCAAGTGGCGGAGTTAGGAAACAAAGCCCAATCAGCCGAACGCGAGGCAGGAGATTTAACCACTTCGCAACTGAGAGCAACTTGTTGACATGAAGTCATCATCCAGTGTCTTGCCTACTGGCGTGCGCGATCATGTCTCTCCACAAATTGCTATATCCGACGGCATGAATCATGTCACGTGTTGATTCCCTTCCGTATGACACAAGACTGTCAAGAATGTTCTCACGCTGTCTGTTACTCTTTCCTCAAATATTTCCTGCTGTCATAACGTATTCCAGTTGTTGTCTTCTCATAAAGTGGCAAACAAAGATGACTGTTTCTTTCTTATGTTTGTGATAAGCTGTCTTTGTGTCGTAATCTCCCTCAAAATGTCTATATTGTATGTAATAATTGTTATATGTATCTTAAACATGAAATAGGTGGAAAAAAAACTTGAAAACTTGATGCGTCAGAAATGTGATTCCGAGAAACATGCCAAGTATAGCGCGTTTAAGGGCAGTAAAACGTATTGGCAGTCTTACAAGAAGCAGACGACAGACGAACATATCAGTTCAGTTATCAGTTATCAGCTGGGGTATCTTCATTGCACTCCGGACATGTCCATAGGTGCTCAGATCCTCCCCCCAACATATGCATCAGCGTCCGGTGGCTAATAGTGCCAGTTCTGTGTTAGTTGACGAGGCGCTTTGTTTTCCCGATGTACCTCTCGCGTCTGGCTGTGCCGATTCTCACTCCCAAGTCTTTCATCCTGGACAGCGATGTGGAATCACTGACGTCAAAGTCCTCTGTTCTCGCCATATCTTTGAGGACGTTAATAACATCGGCACGATCCATGGGCTGGCCATCTACAGGGGGTGCAGAGCCAGCCAGTTTATCAGCTCGTTCATTTCCCTCGACTCCCGCATGTCCCGGGACGAAGATGAAGGTGACTTTACGAACAACAGACTTCCGCAGCGACTCAGTCCACTGTCTACGTACAGATCCAGCTTCGACCTTCTGAATCATGCTCATTGAACATAGTAAATTGCTAAGACAAATTTATTGACATTAGATGTATACAGTCGAGATTTGTAGCTATGATACTGGGAGAAAAGAAACTTGAAATTTTAGAGCATAAGAAATATGGTTTCGGGGGGTGGGGGCGGGGGGTGTTGAGCAAAGAATACCGTGGACTGATAGTAAACTAAAAGAGACAGTTTTGTAAGAAGCAGATATAACACAGCAAATTAATTTGATAAATTTAATTAACTTAGATATAAACAGTCAAGATTGTTGGAAAGTAGTATGGAGAAATTAAAGCTGAAAACTTAGCAATAATTGGCAAACTTGATGGGATAAATGCAACGAGACGACAAAGAAATGAATACCTGAACCGATTGACCAAATGTTATGCCGGGGTCAAGAACATGAATCATATCCTAGATTGTGTAAGATGGCAAACTATGATCTACCACGCTTATCGGCACGGACAATAAGTTCATCATGTCTGCCATTGGCTGTGCTAAATGACCCCACTTGGTGGGGTATTGGTGTGTGATAATGCAAATGAGGTCGGGGCAATTTGGAATCGTGTGTATAGTGCAGACAGATCACGGCTTGGAGAGAATGGTGCCTGCAGGGGGCTGACCGACAAGAGGAAAGGTCAGACGGACACATTCTCAGACCGCTGCTAATACCATATTGGCACGCTTCTCTGGTTGTTACAATGGCGACGGAGCACATATGGGAATGTCCAGAGTGTTGTGATATCGGGTTCCTGACTCAACTCAATTCAACTCACCGTTAAATGAGTCCAATGTTAATTCATCACGCTGCTTGTAATTCTATATCTAAATGCAATATTTGACTCTTTTTCTATAGTTAGTTAGTTAGTTAGTTAGTTGGTTGGTTGGTTGGTTGGTTGGTTGGTTGGTTGGTTGGTTAGTTAGTTAGTTAGTTGGTTGGTTGGTTGGTTAGTTGGTTGGTTGGTTGGGTGGTTGGTTGGTTGGTTGGTTAGTTAGTTAGTTAGTCGACAGATCATCCTCATTGCACATCGAAAAATTCAGTCCATAAGTGCTAGGATCCCCTCCTCAGCAAATCCCGCAGCCTGTAGCGGCTAACGACACCAGTTCTGTATTGGTTTATACATCTTATTTGGCTTCCTGCGTAGTGTGTTCTTGTTTGCCCACATCTCTTTTAATTTGCTGTTCTTGCAGTCTGGCCATGGTTGTAGATTCACAGTCATAACTTGGTTCTCTCAAAAGTCTTACTTTTTGTCAAGCATTCAAAATGTCGGCCTAGTCCAAGGCGCGACCTACACTCTTTTTCTATGTCATGCACAAAACTGATAATACTAAATTGTAACGTTAAATCAGAACGGCTGTATGGAGTAGAAATACGAAGAATGACAAACAATTACAAATAAACAAAAAACATTCATTAATTAGTGCCTTCGCAAAACAAAAGAAATATTATGGTATGATAAAATCACCAATACGGAACTAATGGAGAGAACTAGATAAATATCAATGAATGAAAACGTGAAGAAAAGACGTTGGGACTGGTTGAGGCATACACTGAGGAATCCTGAGAATACTATAATTAGAGAGGTCGAAGTCTGGAATTTACAGGGCAAATAAAACAGAGGAAGACATAAACACAAGGAAGTAAGTTCAATTCCTACACCGGACAGTTGGACTAAAATGTTGACCTATCGTCCTTGACTTGGGGACGTAACTCACAAGTACCTCTGAAGTCGGAGTGGGTTCGCCTGATGGCGAGGGACACTGTTAATTGGGAAAGCTAATCCACACGCAAAAATTCAGTCCAGAACAACTAGAAGTATATACTACGTTTGAGTTCAAAGCGAGCGAGCGCAAAAAAGCAAAAGGGAAAAAAAGCAAACTATTCAAACACTATCTTAATATAACATACCCACCCCCGTAAACATAATAATAATAATAATAATAATAATAATACTAATAATAATAATAATAATAATATGACATGACATTGGCACCTTGCCGTCTTGACAGACGATAGTTTGTGCTTTAAAAAGGCATAATAACTTTTAACTATGGCGGTAGCGAGTGTGACTGGTAAGGCCAATTTGCGCTGTAAATGTCCGTTCACAGTGGGTGCATGTGAACACGTGGTCATTTCCACCATCATGCACCATCTTACGTCTCAAACGCTTGGTGTGTGACTTTTCTGCAATAATTTTCTCCTTTGACTTTATTCCATTTCTGATATTTGCCCTCCATGCAACACGTTCAGCGGCGACTTGCTCCCAATGTGCATTATCAATGTCTGTATCAATCATGTCCCGCTTACACACATCTTTGTATCGTAGTAGAGGCCGACCCTGAGATCTCTTACCCATCTGTAATTCACCAAAAAAGATATCCTTTGGTATGCTACCATCATCCATCCGCCTAAGATGTCCTATCCATCTAAGTCTACGAAGACTGAGCATGGAATAAACTGTCACACAACCTGATCTTTCCAATACTTCAGTAACCCGTAACAGTTGCCTCTCGCTTTGATTCCGAGACCAGTTAAGACCAGGGATGGAGTTATTGCCTCTCCATAGCACAAAGCCTGGGCTAAAATATAGAGATCATGTGTTGCCCATGCAGCATGATCCCTCTCTCGGCCTGCCTAGTTCACTCCAGAGGAAAGGTAACACCCCTACATCTGGAACAAGACAAGCTGCAGAAGCTGCCGGATCAGCAAAGCAATGCTCTAACTGTCCGCCTGTCGGAGCTTCGATCCTAGACCAGCTGCCAACCTAGTATAATAGTCAGTTATTAGAGCATGTCTCCTGCAAGAGAAAAGTCAGGAACAGAACTGTGAAATGTTCTCCACTTTCATTGACCTCACGAAGGCTTTTGATACAGTCAGCAGAGAGGGACTGTGGAAGATTATGGCAAAATATGGCTGTCCACGAAAGTTTGTCCAAATAGTGCGGATATTTCATGATGGTATGCAGGCAAGAGTACAGGAAAATGGTGAACTGTCTGAGCCCTTTCCTGTCAACAATGGAGTGAAGCAAAGATGTGTCCTGGCACCAACACTGTTCAGCCTCATGTTTTCAGCTATGCTGACGAATGCCTTCGAGAACAATGACATTGGAATAAACATCAACTACCGCATGGATGGAAAGTTGTTCAATCTCAAGAGGCTGAAAGCCAAAACATAAACAAACAGCGACACCGTCAGAGAACTGCTGTTTGCTGATGATTGCGCTCTAAATGCCAACTCAGAGGCAGACATGCAACACAATGTTTCAGCTTTCTCGTATGTCTGTGCCAACTTTGGGCTCAATATCAACTTGGAGGAGACTGTAGTTATGTACAGGCCAGCTCCTGGGAATAATCACACCGTGCCGAATATCAAGGTGAGCGGTCATAGACTAAGTGTTGTGGACAAGTTCACCTATCTTGGCAGCACTGTGTCACAATTGATTACTAAGTGAATGCAAGAATATCCAAGGCCAGCGCGGCCTTTGGCAGACTGTACAAGAATGTATGGGAAAGAAATGGAATAAGCCTGCAAATAAAGGTGCAAGTTTATAAAGCAGTTGTATTATCCACACTGCTATATGCTTGTGAAACCTGGACTGTTTATCAGCGTCAAGCTAGGAAATTAAACCACTTCCACACAGTCTGCCTTAGGAAGCTATTGAAGATTAAATGGCAAGACAAGATCCCTGACATTAAAGTTCTAGAAAGAGCGTCCATGTCCAGTATCCACACCCTACTAATGAAGAATCATATTCGCTGGGCTGGTCACTTAACTTGTATGACAGATCGCAGGCTCCCTAAACGATTTTTTTTTACAGCGAGCTGCGTTGTGGTAAACGCATCCAAGGCAGCCAGAGGAAACGCTTTAAAGACATTCTGAAAATCTCACTGAAAGCTTTTTGAATTCATCTTGACACCTGGGAGACTGCTGATAAAGACCGTAATTCATGGCGTTTATCATTACATAAGGGTGCAGTCACTTGTGAAGCAACCAGGACTGCAAGAGCTGTGAAGTAAAGGCTGGAAAGAAAAACCGCTGTAGGAAATCCGCCTCCTGGAACGTCAAGCATTCTTTGCCCACATTGTCAATGAACATTTCGAGCCAAAATAGGCCTTATCAGCCATCTTAGAACTCACGGCTACATACTTTCAACCCCACTGGATGAAATGAATGGTCATCATCATTCTTCATGGACAAACAACATAACAGAGCATGTCTCCTATAACTAATAACTATTGTCACATCAATAATTAATATTAGTGAGTCGTGAAGTAATGGTTTTTGCACATTTTCCATGCTTTTATAATGCATTAATCGGTATTCCTGTTGCTGTTGTTCTCGGTTAGCCTCATAAGCGATGAATGGATGAAATAATGCATGAGAGAGAGAGAGAGAGAGAGAGAGAGAGAGAGAGAGAGAGAGAGAGGGGGGGGGGGGAGGGAGGGAGGGAGGGAGAGATCAGAAGAAGAAGGGCAGAATAATAGACGTTCCTGTGCGCCCAATTTTTCCCAGTGAACATAAAGTTCGTTCCTTCGTTCTGCTTCTGCTTCCTCTTCTTCTTCCTCATCCTCTTCTTCCCCTTCTTCGGCTTCTTCCCTTTCTTCCTCTTCCTCTTCGTCTTCCTCTTCGTCTTCTTCTTCCTCTTCTTCTTCCTCTCCTTCTTCCTCTTCTTCTTCTTCTTCTCCTTCTTCTTCACCTTCTTCTTCACTTTTGAGAGGGGTGTATTCTAGAAACATGATACACCATTCAAACTAACAAGTGGGTGTACCTAGCTATAGCATGAGCTTGTGTCAGGTGGAATGTTGTACCCAACAATAGCATGAGCTTGTGTCAGGTGGAATGGTGTACCCAACTATAGAATGAGCTTGTGTCAGCTGGAATGTTGTACCCAACTATAGCATGAGCTTTTGTCAGGATGGTGTACCCAACTATAGCATGAGCTTGTGTCAGGTAGAATGGTGTACCCAACTACAGTATGAGCTTGTGTCAGCTGGAATGTTGTACCCAACTATAGCATGAGCTTGTGTCAGCTGGAATGGTGTACCCAACTATAGTATGAGCTTGTGTCAGGTAGAATGGTGTACCCAACTATAGTATGAGCTTGTGTCAGGTGGAATGGTGTACCCAACTACAGTATGAGCTTGTGTCAGGTGGAATGGTGTACCCAACTATAGTATGAGCTTGTGTCAGGTGGAATGGTGTACCCAACTATAATATGAGCTTGTGTCAGGTGGAATGATGTACCCAACTATAGCATGAGCTTGTGTCAGGTGGAATGGTGTACTCAACTATAGCATGAGCTTGTGTCAGGTGGAATGATGTACCCAACTATAGCATGAGCTTGTGTCAGGTGGAATGGTGTACTCAACTATAGCATGAGCTTGTGTCAGGTAGAATGGTGTACCCAACTACAATATGAGCTTGTGTCAGGTGGAATGATGTACCCAACTACAATATGAGCTTGTGTCAGGTGGAATGTTGTACCCAACAATAGCATGAGCTTGTGTCAGGTAGAATGGTGTACCCAACTACAGTATGAGCTTGTGTCAGCTGGAATGTTGTACCCAACAATAGCATGAGCTTGTGTCAGGTGGAATGGTGTACCCAACTATAGTATGAGCTTGTGTCAGCTGGAATGTTGTACCCAACAATAGCATGAGCTTGTGTCAGGTGGAATGGTGTACCCAACTATAGCATGAGCTTGTGTCAGGTGGAATGTTGTACCCAACTATAGCATGAGCTTGTGTCAGGTGGAATGGTGTACCCAACTATAGCATGAGCTTGTGTCAGGTGGAATGGTGTACCCAACTATAGCATGAGCTTGTGTCAGGTGGAATGTTGTACCCAACTATAGCATGAGCTTGTGTCAGGTGGAATGGTGTACTCAACTATAGCATGAGCTTGTGTCAGGTGGAATGGTGTACCCAACTATAGCATGAGCTTTTGTCAGGATGGTGTACCCAACTATAGCATGAGCTTGTGTCAGGTGGAATGGTGTACCCAACTATAGCATGAGCTTGTGTCAGGTGGAATGTTGTACCCAACTATAGCATGAGCTTGTGTCAGGTAGAATGGTGTACCCAACTACAATATGAGCTTGTGTCAGGTGGAATGATGTACCCAACTACAATATGAGCTTGTGTCAGGTGGAATGTTGTACCCAACTATAGCATGAGCTTTTGTCAGGTAGAATGGTGTACCCAACTACAGTATGAGCTTGTGTCAGCTGGAATGTTGTACCCAACAATAGCATGAGCTTGTGTCAGGTGGAATGGTGTACCCAACTATAGTATGAGCTTGTGTCAGCTGGAATGTTGTACCCAACAATAGCATGAGCTTGTGTCAGGTGGAATGGTGTACCCAACTATAGCATGAGCTTGTGTCAGGTGGAATGTTGTACCCAACTATAGCATGAGCTTGTGTCAGGTGGAATGGTGTACCCAACTATAGCATGAGCTTGTGTCAGGTGGAATGGTGTACCCAACTATAGCATGAGCTTGTGTCAGGTGGAATGTTGTACCCAACTATAGCATGAGCTTGTGTCAGGTGGAATGGTGTACCCAACTATAGCATGAGCTTTTGTCAGGATGGTGTACCCAACTATAGCATGAGCTTGTGTCAGGTGGAATGGTGTACCCATCTACAGCATGAGCTTGTGTCAGGTAGAATGGTGTACCCAACTACAATATGAGCTTGTGTCAGGTGGAATGATGTACCCAACTACAATATGAGCTTGTGTCAGGTGGAATGTTGTACCCAACTATAGCATGAGCTTTTGTCAGGATGGTGTACCCAACTACAGCATGAGCTTGTGTCAGGTGGAATGATATACCCAACTATAGTATGAGCTTGTGTCAGGTGGAATGGTGTACCCAACAATAGCACGAGCTTATGTCAGGTGGAATGATATACCCAACTATAGCATGAGCTTTTGTCAGGATGGTGTACCCAACTACAGCATGAGCTTATGTCAGGTGGAATGATATACCCAACTATAGCATGAGCTTTTGTCAGGTGGAATGATGTACCCAACTACAATATGAGCTTGTGTCAGGTGGAATGGTGTACCCAACTACAATATGAGCTTGTGTCAGGTGGAATGGTGTACCCAACTATAGCATGAGCTTGTGTCAGTAGAATGGTGTACCCAACTACAGCATGAGCTTGTGTCAGGTGGAATGGTGTACCCAACTATAGCATGAGCTTGTGTCAGTAGAATGGTGTACCCAACTATAGCATGAGCTTGTGTCAGGTAGAATGGTGTACCCAACTATAGCATGAGCTTGTGTCAGGTGGAATGGTGTACCCAACTACAGTATGAGCTTGTGTCAGGTGGAATGGTGTACCCAACTATAGCATGAGCTTGTGTCAGTAGAATGGTGTACCCAACTACA
Organism: Cepaea hortensis; assembly: GCA_963921405.1. Taxonomy (NCBI): domain Eukaryota; kingdom Metazoa; phylum Mollusca; class Gastropoda; order Stylommatophora; family Helicidae; genus Cepaea; species Cepaea hortensis. The sequence continues at coordinate 16,204,294 of OY992883.1, forward strand.
GCATGAGCTTGTGTCAGGTGGAATGGTGTACCCAACTATAGCATGAGCTTGTGTCAGTAGAATGGTGTACCCAACTATAGCATGAGCTTGTGTCAGGTGGAATGGTGTACCCAACTATAGCATGAGCTTGTGTCAGGTGGAATGTTGTACCCAACTATAGTATGAGCTTGTGTCAGGTGGAATGGTGTACCCAACTACAATATGAGCTTGTGTCAGGTGGAATGGTGTACCCAACTACAATATGAGCTTGTGTCAGGTGGAATAGTTCTGTTTTGGTCTGGAGTCTTCTAGATTCTGACAGTGGTTGGACGTTGGCGTGCGGTTTGTGTTGAAATTCTTCTCCCTACCCGGTACCACGGCACTATTTCCACGGGACTGTGCTGCGGAATGCTTCTTTACTTTTCTAAGCGGGGTGTGCAAGACCGGTACTGGAACTTCACATCTGCGGGGAGAGGCAGATTAAGATATCTAGGTCAGTATTCAGCACATCAGGTACAGACTGGTTGGTATTAGGTCCTTGTTGTGTTGAGATGTGTTGAGTAGTATTGAGTTGAGTTGGGTAGTGCTGAGTTTGGTTGGGAAGCGTTGAATTGAATTGTCTTGTGTTGAATAGTGTTGAATTTAGTTGTATTGAGTAGTGTTGAGAAGAGTTGAGTTGAATAGAGTTGAGTTGAGTAGTGTTGAGTTTAGTTGAGTAGTGTTGGGGCGAGTTGAGATAAGGTAAGTTGAAGTGAGTTGAGTAGTGTTGAGTTGAGCAGTGTTGAGTTGAGTAGTGTAGAGTTGAGTTGAGTTGTGTAGTCTGGAATCGAGTTGAATTGTGTTGAGTTGAGTAGTCTAAAGTTGTGTTGTGTTGAGTTTAGAAGAGTAGTTTTGTGTAGTGTTTAGTTGAGTTGAGTTTATTAGTGTTTGAGTTGTGTTGAGTTAAGTAGTGTTAAGTTGAGTAGTGTTGAGTTGAGTAGTGTTGAGAAGTGTTGAGTTGAGAAGTTTTGAATATTATCGAGAAGCGTGGGGTGAGTAGTGTTGAGTAGTGTTTAGTTGTGGTGAGTTGAGTTGTGTTGAGTTGAGCAGTGTTGAGTACTGTTGAGCTGAGTTGGGTTGAGTTGAGTTGTGTTGAAATATGTTGTGATGAGTAGACCCATGAACCGACATCACAGTTCTCGGGAAATTCCCATATATGCTCCGTCCTCATCTGCAACAGCCAGCGAAGAGTCCCAATACTAATGTTACCAGTAGCAGTCTGGCCTCTCCTTGGCGCCCTGCGGCACCATTCTCCAAGCTGTGGAGATCTCATCGTTCTTTTGCACTAAACACACGATTCAAATAACCACATCCTTATCATGCACCAATACTCCACCAGATGGTGCAGACTCGGTCAATATGTCCGCTTTCTCGTTTCCCGCGGCGCCAGCATGTCCTGAGGGGGAAAAAAAAGCCAACAGATGCTCTCAACTTTTGTTGCATTGACGCCGGCCATTCTGCCCGAAGCATGCCTGTCTCCGCCTTTCTCATCTTACTTTGTGAGTCCGTTACAGTCACGACATGCATGTCTTCGCCTTTCACATCTTACTCTGTGAATCAGTTTTTGTTTTGTTTTGTTTTGTGTTTTTTCGCCTATCCTTTACAGGACATCGCTGTCAACACCAGCAGTTTAACGCTGTCGTTGATCTCTTGGCAAGATTACGCTCAGTAGTTTGCCATTGCTTGCTGAGCGGCCGGCTCACTTGTCCCGTAAGTTACCACCGCGGCGAGAACCGCTTCCAATTCTCGTGCGCTGCGTTACCCTATGTGAATAAACGAGATTACGAAGAAAGTTGTTTAACCCCTCGGCCTTGGAGACCGGCGTGAATCAGTTACAGTCACTAAATTCCTGTCCTCACCTTTCTCATCATACTTTGTGAGTCCGTTACAATCACTTTATGCCAATCTTCACCTTTCTAATCCTACTTTGTGAGTCCGCTACAGTCGCGACATTCCTGTCCTCACCTTTCTCATCCTACTTTGAGACTCCGTTACAATCACTACATGTCTGTGGCCGTTTGAAGTCATCCACTCTGCCCAGCGAGAATAAAACAAAAACAATAACAAAAAATACGCCAGAGAAGCTCGACTGTTGGTAAAAAAAACAAACAAATACATGAGAACATTTCGACCCTAGTCCTTATCAACAAAACAACAACCTCTAAACAATGAAAGATGCAAATCGATACCATGTAGGATCAGGCCACGTATGTGATGTTTAATCCCCAGGTGCTTGGTATTTCATTGTCAACAGATCAAAATAAAAACAGTTAGGTCAGTGTAACTGTTGCGAAAAATTGAGAGATAATAAATACAGACAATGTCTACATACCTTACAGCGAACACAAATCCGACAAACATAAATCACAGGGTAAAAATATCAATGATAATAACCACACACGCATATACACAAAAAAGATTCAAATAATTTATACCACGACACAACAAATCGACGTTTCGATCATAGTAATCTTCATCGGGAACAACACACGCAGATCTAAAGAAAAACATGAAATTAAAGCATTTCATTAAAAATGTAAACAGACAAAATACGAAACGTTGCTAGGCCGTTACACATACTTCATTGGTAGGAAAGCGGTCCCGAAGTTCAGTTGTGAAAAGTGACTAACCAAATGTGCAGAGGTAATATGTCAGAACAAGCAAACGTCCGGAGGTAATATGACATGACATAAAAACATGTCCAAAAGTAATATGACATGACATAAACAAATGACTAGAACTGTCTATACCCGCTTAGCTAACAGATAAGCCACCCGTTAATAGCCAGGTACTGTCTCATACGCTCCCTGGCGAAGGGGGTTAAGGACGTTGTTCGTAATCTCGTATACTCACGTACGAAACACAGTTGCGCGAGATTTGGCAGCACCTCACGTCGCGTTGGTTTCTTACGGAGGTATGTGAGCCGGTCGTTAAGAAAGTAATGGCATACTAGTGAACGTAAAACTTGCCAAGACATCAACAGCAGCTGAAAAATGCTGGTGTTGACTGCAATGTCCTGTAAAGGATATGCGGGAAAAAAAAACTGTCTCATAGTCCGCCGTATAAGGTTATGAAGAACACCATCTGGGTCATCTCTTTGAGTAACTTGACCCAGCCTTTGGGCCAGTCAACCACGAAGTTTGTGCAAGATAGTCAGATCGATACTTCGTCGCCATTTTTTTTTTATTGTTTGCGTTAGCTCGCTTTGACACGCTAGAGCGAACAAGTGTAGCTACTTCTAGTTAAAAGTTTATTGCATATCCTTTTACAGGACGTCACAGTTAACCCCAGCATTTTTTAGCTGTTTGTGATTTCTTGGCAAGTTTGCGTTCAGTGGTTCGTCATTGCTTTCTGAACGGCCGGCCCGCATACCATTGTATGGAAACCAACGCAAGACAGTCCTCTTCCAAATTGCCCGCAGCTGTATTTCGAACTGGGTATGCGGGACTGTGAACTGCATTCGTAACTCCACCACAGAGCCGGCTACTTCTATTGTACTGGACTGATTTTTGCATGTGGATTAGCTTTCCCTATTACCAGAGTCCCTCGCCATCAGGAGAACCCACTCCGAATTCAGAGGAACTTGTAATTGACGTCTGCAAGTCAAGGACGAGAAGAGAACATTTTAGTCCAGATGACCAGTGTAGGGGTTGAACCCGCTACTTCGGCATCAGCACATTGGAAGTTACGAGCTAGCGCCCTTATCCATTCAGCCATGTTTACCCCCCCCCCCCTCCCCCCTCCACCCCCGCCCTCGTCGACCTATTCAGAGAGAGAGGTAATATTTGTGGGGGAATCTCTAGTGCATCAGATATGGGCATCAGATTTGGGCATCAGATTTGGGCATCACATATGGGCATCAGATTTGGGCATCAGATATGGGCATCATATTTGGGCATCAGATAACAATGCTGATATCACAAGGTATCTCTAGCCAAGCAGTAAATATAAACCTCTTAGTGTGATTCCACGGTTGTTTGCCTGCTAAATATTTATACAGACTTAGCCATTACAGTAGCCAGCAGTCATGTTTGCTCTGATCACAACTGGGAGGAATGAATTAGGTCTGCCCTTCCTACACGTGAAAGACACGGGCATTAGCTATAAACACTCCAATGGTCAGCATGGCCAAATGGATACAAGTCCTTAAGCTTCCGGTGTGTTAATACTGAGGTAACCGGTTCAACTCCTACACCAGTCATTTCGACTGAAATGATTTCTCGTCTTTGACTTGGGGACGTAAAATACACGCACTGCAGAAGTCGGAGTGAGTTTGCCTGATGGCGAGGGACTCTGGTAATAGGGAAAGCTAATTGCCATGTAGCAACTTTCAACAAGAACAGGCTAGATTATAATTAACCAAAGAACAGTTATATTCGCCACGAAAGCGTGGTATAGAATAAGACACGCACAATGTTGAAGAGAACTCAGCGTTAGAACGCTGAAACACAAGTAAGGCGAAAACGAAAGTACCCGAGGTTGTGGCCTCGGAAACACCACCTTCAAACTTAGTCCAGTGATCTCCCCAGTAGTAGCACATACTAGTAGTAGTAGCACGTGTATGGTCTACGCTTGAGTTCAAGAGCGAGAAGCGCAAAAATGATATTCTCAACCTGATTTCATGTGTCCACATTTTAAATCCCTTTATTATAGCGCTTCAGCGAATCTCTTCGGTTCTACCTGAGCTTCTCAGTTTGTTCTTTTCCACTTACTGACCCCTCCCCTTTTTATTTAAATAAAAACAAATATTCAGCGCCCTCCGCATTTGTATTCAGCTCTCCCGTCCAAAGAGAGATCGCTCCACGGGTTGAGAATCACTGACATCGTGGTTTATTGAGCCAAAGTCTTGTGCCCAGGCCAGATGATGTGTCGCTTTATTTCTGGCGTATCCATGTGTTTGTAGAGTAACCTTGGCAGGTTTATTAGTATTCCTTTGGGTATTTAACCACATCTTTTGTGGCAGGCTATTCGTCGCTTTCTTAGTATTCCTTTGGGTATGGGGAGGGGGGGGGAGGCTGAGTAGTCTCGAGGTATGGTGTCCGCCTCAAGTGTTGGAGGTCCCGGGTTCAAGCCCCGGTGAGGCCGGGATTTTTTCACGTGGACTTCTAGTAACACAATTTCCACTGGTCTCTAGGTAGTGAGATCGGACGCCCGTGTGTATTGTTGCTGACGTAAAAAATCCCTTGGCAGTTGGAAATCGAAAAAGAGTAGCCTAACGGCGCTGCCCTGCAAAATTTCGAGTTGAAAATCTACTCAAAGTATTTCAGGACCTCGCCAATGCTACGGACTTCGTGCACTGAGCTGAGATTCTCCAGACTCAATATTGAGTTAGGAGTAGAACGGAGCACTTATGGGTTACACCCGTGTGCAGTGATGTTGATCCATCGACTAAACTGAACTAAACTTTGGGTATTTATCCAGAGCTTTTGTGTGCTTTAATCAGTAGTATATGGACGTTCATTCCATTCAGACGCACAAACCACTTTACTTGTCTTTGAATTAACTCCATGCATATAGTTTACCACGCCCAATGCTTAAACTCAAAATCCGGATCTTCAACTAGCGGTACATGAACTTTTTCGGAACAAATCGCTGTAATATAAACATCATCTAGCCACAATGGTTTTATTCTAAGCGCTGCTTGGTACAGCAGTTTTACAGTACTCATCGGATATCCCAACAACCCCCCGAGAACGAACGGGGGTAATGTCGAATAAGGATATTCTTCCTGGGATAAGAAATATTTATTGTCTGTTATCCGAATAGGCTCCCACTTTGAAGCAATGTGTCCTACAATGAATTCATTGAAAAGAAGGCTTTTCCTATCCAGTGCTGCTACGAGTTTTTCTGGGTTAACCTGAACATCATCATCGGTTCTGATGACGTATTTAGCTTGCCCACAGAAAGTCGATGCCCACTTTAACATGGAGACTGCCTTGAGGCGCATGTTCCTATAGGAGTCTTCAAACCCGTCCTGGACAATGTCTTCATACGTTAAAGCTTCTTCGTTGACTTTCAGTTGTACATCTTGATCACTTGCGTTCGGTTGTGCTGTTCCCAGGAAGAACAGCAGTTTGGCTTGGTTGTTTGCGTCCTGTACATAACTGCCTCGGCTGCCGTTCCTGACTTTCTCGCGGTTCTCAAAATTATTTGGAGCAGAGGGTACAACGAAAAGAACTTTGATGTTCCCTGATGAACATATGTTTACTGGATTGTGGATGTAAGTAAAGTTATGATTGTTAATGATTTCTTGAGAAAGGAATGATATCACTGATTTCTGCAGTTCCAGCTGGCGTGTTAGATTGCGGTTTGGCATATTCACAGCTGCAAAATCGTGATCTCGTAGATCTCGAAAAGTATCTGACGCCCTGGAGTTTCTGGCCTGCTTACGAACCGTTGAAATGGATTTGGAGTAAACATTACGTGAACGTAACCTGACTGTATAGTAAATCATGAAAATGTTGACAAGACATCCAACTACCAACACAGTGATTACCAAGGACTTCTGTTTGGTCATGACTCGAGCTGGGACTGCTGCTTGAGGTGTATACCAAAGGTGAGGATGTTAAGGGCTACGTCCGAGTGGTAACCCTCTGTTGGGTAGATGCTCCTGGTGCTGTGTACAGTCATGTGTGGGGTGACCTGTGGCAGAAACATAGAAGCATGGCTTTGACGCTGATATCGTTGTAAGCTTAGACATCTCATTTACATATTGCCCTGTTAACCTTACTCACACAATACACACACAAACACACACACACACACACACACACATATATTTCAGAAAATGAAAAGTGCCTTATGCAATTAGTCACTATCATTGAATGTAAGAAAGAGAGTGCTAAAATGCCATATATATATATATATATATATATATATATATATATATATATATATATATATATATATATATATATATATATATATATATATATATAATGATTTGCTGTATGGCAGAGAATCTTGTAATGTAAATGAACAAATTAGGAAGAAATTAGAAGCAATAGAGATGTGGTTCCTGAGATGAATGTTGCTAACTGTTTGGAATGCCAGAGTAACTAACAATGACTGCCTGAAAAAGGCTAATAAAACTAGAACATTATATACAACAATAAGAGAGTCACGAGGCTTGCTTTGCTCATTTGATGAGACGAGAGGCATTGGAGAACATCGTGACAACTGGACAGATCAAGGAGAAGAGAGGCATTGGAGAACATCGTGATAACTGGACAGATCAATGAGAAGATAGGCATTGGAGAACATCGTGACAACTGGACAGATCAATGAGAAGAGAGGCAGAGGCATACCAAGAGAAATGATGCTGGATGGACTGAGACTGTGGCATGGAGGAATATCATCAGCAGATTTGATCCAGAACACCAAAGACCGAGATCTGTAGAGAGATATGAACTACGAAGCCAGCCGGCAAAGCACTTGATGATGATGATGATGATGATGATGAGTGCAATCCTGATATTACCACAGTTTCGTTTTTGGCTGCATCTTCATTATTTGTATTTAAGCTTCTGGCTACTTACTATGATGTGGCTGATCAACCCTATGCTACCAATATCAAACTTGGACATTATCCAAATCACGCTTACATAAAATCAACACCTGCGAGGTGAGATACTCCAGCTTAACTATCCAAGTTATCAGACAGACAGTGGGATCAATGCCATGGAGTTCTTGTGGGGTATATTCTCTGCCATGGATTGCACCTGCGTATGCCGACTGACTACCTTCCCACCTGTTTGTACGCCACCGTGATATTTGTATCTAACATCAGGCAAAGAGCGTATTGTTGTTCTCTAGAAGTAATTCTTAATTGACTTGCTGTAGTATCACTCTTCACACCTCTGTGAATATGAATCTTTACATACACATGACGTGACGGTCATCACCACTTCAATAATGAGCTCTTCATGACACAACAGCAGCCTAGTTTCTAAACAGTGTATTATCGTCTCTTTCAAATAGTTCACAACATCATCTAATCAGTGTCAATCAACGCGACAGAAACCTCAGACACCAATACTCGTAGTCGGCGTCTACAGTCAAACTCTGTCGCTCCATCTCTCAAATGACATCGGCATTCAACCACTTTTCACACACTCTGCGTATATACAACGTGGCGGCAAGATGAGATTATGCCATTCGCCATCTTCGCCCAAACTCGGTCCAGACGTGAATGAGCCCTGAAGGACTCGTTGTCCCTTGTTCAGCCACTCGCCTTGCCATATTCATGCAAAGCGTGGCCCTGTACCTGCTAAATTTTCACGCTAACTGCGTGAAGCTCTGACCTGTATGCAGTAAATGTCCCATGACCTAACCTCGATCATGACAATCAACACCTTGTGCCACATATATTGAAAGGCAAAAGATCAAATGCTTCGGCCATCTCGTTACGAGATGAGATACTCTATACCAGTGTTTCCCAACCTTTTTTTGTGCTATGCCCCACCTAAGCCTTTCTAAAATTCTTATGCCCCCCCCGCCCCTCACATTATATATAAATTATTTTTAATATTCAAAAATTGAAATGTTCACTAAAGAAACTTGAATAAAAGGTTTTAGGAAGAAATCATTAGGAAATTATTGAGCAAACACAGTAAGTACATTTTCAAAACATATAATGGAGAACTGAAATTCAAGTACAAAATAATTTTAATGAAAGATTTTTCTATGTTATTTTAATTATTAGTAATTATTTATTATTTAAATTTCGTGAGATCCTTGCGCTTGATGCTTGCTGCAAAGAGATTTTATGTCAGGTTCCAATTTAGTTAACTTCAGTCTCAAGTCTGCCCGTTTTGTTATATCCAGCCGATTTCTTCCATTTTCGAATATCCCCCCTTAACAATCGAATTGCCCCCCTGTGGGGCGTGGGCCCCACGTTGGGAAACACTGCTCTAGAAGATCTGCCAACTTAACTATCCGAGACCGGGTTATCAGACAGCGGTATCAACATCTTGTGCCATATACATTGAAAGGCAGACGATGAAATGGTTCGGCCATTTCGTTAGAGTGCAACACCATCACTGCCAGCATTGGCCCTAAATGAAAGAAGATCTGATACAAGGGCAAGAGGACGCGCCAGATGAAACTGAATTGACGATATCAAAGACATGGTACAGACACACGGAATGCCACTAACTCAGTGGTTCTCAACCTGGGGGAGAGTGGGGGTGATTTAAGGGGTTCCGGTGGGGGAGGGGGATTAAGATTATTTCAAGATCGCGTTAATACAAGAACCGATTACTTGATATTGTTTTTCCTTCCATATTTTACATTTCTGTACTTCTCGCCCTTCTGAAATTCGTTTTATAACGTGAGTAAACCCGCAAACGACGTTTTATGTAGACGTCTAGACTTGTTCTAGTATGCGTTATTAAATTTAGCTTCCATTTTTACGTATACTATGTAGGGCGGGGGGGGGGGGATTTATAGGGAGGAAATACGAAAGAGAGGGGGGTGACATTCTGAACACATGGTGAAGCGCTGCATGGGCCAAAAATGGTTGAGGACCACTGCACTGGCTACTGTCACCCATTGGACGCTGAAACGTCAACTATTCCTCCTCACAACGCTTGACGTTAAGTGCGGAAAATAATGATGATTATGGATCGCTTTTGCAGCCCACAGAAGACGTCACTTTGACTAACCTAAGGCACGTTAGTGTTTATCAATTAGTGAAATCAGTTGTATGTTTTCTAATTATTACTCTTATGTAAATTCTACAAAAGGTAACAAGTTAGTTGCATATCCTTTCAACCCCAGTATTGTTTGACTGTGACTTTTTGGCAAGTTTACGTTCAGTAGTTTCCCATTGCTTTCCGAACAATTGTTACTCATACCACTGTATGAAAACCAGGGCAAGGCCGTCTGCTTCCAAATCGCCCGCAGCTGTGTTTCGAACTCAGTAGGCGGGATTACGAACAAACAATCAATAAAAACAATCAAAACTATTGCAACAGACATGCATATCACTGCCTTGTCAACATGTCACAAATGTGACAAGCTAGTTTCGATGTGTATGGGATTTGAGCGTGGTATTCCAGGACTATTGGTCGGTGGGTGTTGTGCTAGCATCCTGCTTGCTACTAATGGCATGGTTTAGATCGCAGAGGTCGAAATTCGGTTACCGGAAGTGGTGGATGTGATTAGAAAGGAATGTAAAAGTATATACACCCCTCCCTCGTTTTTCTTTCTTGTATGAATGTCACGTGACCAACTTCCCTATACACATGTAATAGTGTATACCCGTATTGTAGCAGTGTAACTGAGCATGACCCGTGTCAGAGGTCACCTCTCATCAACAAAACACACTCCTTTTCTATTGAATATTTCTATGTTTATTTAAGTGATCGAGTATTGCTCTGGTGACTTAACATAGAGAAGGCATACATGACGCATGTTACCGATCGAGCACCGGTCTCCGTGGCTACGGGCTTAGATTAGTTTAATTTTAGATTAGTCGACGGATCAACATGACAGCAGATGGGTGTAACCCATAAGTGCTCCGTTCTACTCCTAACTCAAGCCTGAGTCCGGAAAATCTCAGCTCAGTGCACGAACTCCACCGGCGAGGATCCTGATATACTTTGAGTAGATTTTTAACTCGAAATTTTGTCCGGGCAGCGCCGTTAGGCTACTTTTTTTTCGATTTCCAACTGCCAAGGGATTTTTTACGTGCGCAACAATATACACGGGCGCCCGATCTCACTACCCAGACACCAGGGGAAATGTTAATAGAAGTCCACGTGAAAAAATCCCGGGCATCACCGGGGCTTGAACCCGGGACCTCCAGCACTCGAGGCGGACACCATACCTCGAGATCAAGTGCTCACGGACGACCGTGTTATTACCCTGCCCTACCCCGAACAAACACTGACTTACTGGGTTCGGGTAACTATGGCACGATCCGCCTTATCCAGCCTACCCTGTTACAGGAAGTTAGTGGCATATCCTTAACAGGACGTCGCAGTAAACCCCATCATTGTTTGGCTGTTTGAGACTTCTTGGCAAGTTTACGTTCAATAATTTGTCATTGCTTTCTGAACGACCACCAGCCTTTCAACAATTTATGGAAACCAACGCAAAGTTGTCTGCTGTCAAATCGCCCTCAGCTTTGTTTCGAAGGTGGTATGCGAGATTGCGAATTGCCTCCGTAACTCCTTCGGCACACACCAAGTGATTACAAGGGAAGGTCAAAGAAATGGACTTAGTCTGAGTGACAGAGAAACAGAAGTGATGGTTGTCACAAAGAAACAGACGTAGTCTGAGTGACAGAGAAACAGAAGTGATGGTTGTCACAAAGAAAAGGACCTAGTCTGTGTGACAGAGAAACAGAAGTGATGGTTGTCACAAAGAAAAGGACTTAGTCTGAGTGACAGAGAAACAGAAGTGATGGTTGTCACAAATAAAATGACTTAGTCTGAGTGACAGAGAAACAGAAGTGATGGTTGCCACAAAGAAAAGGACTTAGTCAGAGTTACAGAGAAACAGAAGTGATGGTTGTCACAACGAAAATGACTTTGAGTGACAGAGAAACAGAAGTGATGGTTGTTACAAAGAAAAGGACTTAGTCTGAGTGACAGAGAAACAGAAGTGATGGTTGCCACAAAGAAAAGGACTTAGTCTGAGTGACATAAAAACAGAGGCGGTCTGCTTCCAAATCGTCCGCAGCTGTGTTTCGAACGCGGTACGTGGGATTGCGAATTGCATCCAGAACTCCTAGGCCCAGAGCCGGCTAGGCTTTAATTGATTTAGTGCCGAAGGATAATATATCGCCAAATGTGACCTTCCATTAGAAGGGCGGTATATCGCCTTACTAGGGCCATGGTGTTATATGGTTTGTTTCGTGGTATCTTCCGCAATTTTAGTGTTCAGCGAAGGTGTCAAAGACTCAAGTATAGAGGAGGAAGACCACCCTAATGAGTGGTCTACCTCCAGTAGATTAGAGGTAACTCAGTGCCCCTACATGAGGGCAGGGTAGGTGATAGGAAGGGGAACTATTAACTAGTTCTCTCATGAGACACGGAGGTGTCAACCACAGAGAGTAAGCACTCTGATCACGGCAGAATCCCGCCTACGTGATAGCCACGGATAAGTGGATTGCCACTCAAGAGTGAACGGCTACTCTAAGCGTGCTGAGTGTGGCAGCACGCAAAAAGCCGAAGGACGCACAAGGTCCTTCCGCGGGCTGTGTAGCCACGCGTGTAGAATAGTCAGACGGGACACAGACTTCATAGTGATAACATCGCTTAGCGATGCTTGTTTCGTTAGCCGAATAGATAGATTAGCGATAGGGTTAGGAAATGACTAGTGATAGGATATTCTGTGCATTTATTCTTGTGTGATTTGTTAGCGACTGTTTGTTGTACATTGATGTGATACAAAGAGCCAGTGGCAATAAAATGTGTTAACCAATTCCTCTCGTACGACGAGCAAGTCTTTTGTGTGGTGCGAGAGAAGTATCCTAGAATGCCTGTGACAGCGGTTGCTGACAGGCTAGGATAAAGTGGTGTCAGAAGTGTGGCTTGGACAATTGTTCAAGCCAAAACACTCACCCACGGCTCTAAAATAGAATAACGGCTAGATAATCACAGGTTTAGTTTGTGTTAGTGACAATGGCGTGTGCAGACAGAGCAAAGTGCGAGCTGTGCCCATCGTGACCAATTTACATTTATTTGTGCTTATTTACTTATTTTGTGCTTACGAACATGTTTTCTTCTCATTTGTAAGTATTATTATTATAGTTTTGTATCATTTATTTCTATAATTACTTATTTATTTACAATTATTTGTCAAATATGATTCACGGCGGAGCGATACACAGAAATGAGCCGAGAAAATTATCGATTTTTCCAAGCTAAAAATAGCGCTGCGCCTCTGACGTATCGTGACTGACAAACAGCTGCGTTACGCCATTTGCAGGCAGCGTCTGAATGTTGACAAATCGCAAAGCGGCTGCTCGCCTGAATCGATGACTTATATCAAACATTATTTGTTTATAATAGTTACTTATTCAATATATTTACTTATTTAAACATTATTATTACTTTTATATTGATTTCAAAGCATTTATTTAATTATTTTCATATTTTTTCTATTTGTTACCGTCGCGATGGCACAACTAGTGCTAGGCAAATGAGACGCAGTCTGAACAGCACTTCCATAGATTAAACAGATAGAGATAGGGAAGGCATAAATACGTTAGAACGAAGACAGGACAGTGACATTTAATACTATTTAAACCACATTTTTTTGTTGTTGTTGTTTGTCCTGGTGCATTTAATTGTATAATTGTCTAAAATTATATATCGTTTGCAAGTGGTTAATTGTTGATGTTCATGATAACCAGGGTGAACAACAGCGGGTCAAAAGCATAACTCAAGCTGTGTGTGGTATTGCCAGACGTTAGAACTTGAGGTGCCAAACGAGTGTACATGATTGATCTGGAAAATTAAGGTGAGTATACCCAAATGATTTTGCATGCAAGATGATTAATAATGCATCTCTTTTTCAGCGTGTGATGTATTAGCATATTTTTTGGTGATCTGTATTTCAGGTTATAAACTAAGAGTACAATTTTTTTTTTTTGCTCAGAGACTTAAAAACCTAACGTATCTAATATAAATAAGTGAGCAAATAATTAAAGAGCCTATCAAATCTAGCTAGTTACACAACAACATGTCAACTTTAGCTGATTTTATAAAAGCGGACAAAGCATTAGGACACACAGGAAAGGAATTACAGCATTATTCTGATCAAAAATTTAGGGAAGCTATAGATGCTAAGAGAAATGAACGTGAAAGACAATACCAGAAGGAATTAGAAATAAAACACAAAGAGTCACAATTACTTGAAGAAACAAAACAGAAAGAATTAGAATTAAAACATAAACAGTTAGAACATGATAAGGAGATTATAAAACTAGCAGAGATAACAAAACAAAAGGAGTTAGAGATAAAACACAAAGAGGCACAATTAGCTGAAGAAACCAAACAGAAGCAGTTAGATCAAGACAAAGAAATTAAACAAAAGGAGTTAGAGATAAAACACAAAGAGGCACAATTAGCTGTAGAATTAAAACACAAACAATTAGAACAAGATAATGAGATTAAGCAAAGACAATTAGATCAAGAAAGAGAATTAAAACAAAAAGACCTAGAACTAATGTAACAGTGAGGGAACTAGGTTAGGAGTAAAGAGTTAAGGAATGATGCGCATTCCTTGACTAGGGGGAAAATCATAGTGAACGTGTGTGCACGAATGAAGAAGTGTATCTAGGAGAACACACACGTCACTTAGGGGGGATTGGAAAGACATGTCAACACCGGGCAGGGAGTCTACCATCATGTGTGCTGTAGTATAACTATTCGGCCAATAAAGTATGTTTATAACAACGCGGAGACTTGGGTCTATACGATCACGTGCTTAACCTGTCTTGACCACACTATGACAGCAGGTTGATTTGGTGCCGTGAAAGTCTGAAACATGGGAGGTCGCGGAGAGAGTACCGCTATGGAAAATTGTTGTGTCTGGGCGTCTGGAGAAGGAAGTTTGTAAATATTGAGAAACGCAACAGATGAAAGCCGCCTGTTGATAGTTATTGTATACCTGTTTAACAAGGAGTTCCATTTTCAAGGACAGCGCTCAAAAAGGTTTGATTGATAAACTTATTTTTTTGAAAGACTGATGTTATTACATATTTAATCCTATAAATTAACTGGAGAATTGACCAACGCTAATTGTATAATTGATCAAGTAATGCCGTTCTGCATCAAAAATCAGTACAAATTATGAAGTTTAACCCGTGGGACTGTTGAAGGTGAAGTCAAGGTTATGGTGCAAGTTTCATAATTATGAAATCAAGATCTGCAATACTTTCTACAGTCACTTCACATTTAGAAGGCATTGATGAAATTTGTCTCAACTTATAAGATAAAGCACTTTAAACTGACCATGGCGAGAGTCCCACATGAAAATAAGAGATTGGATAGCGTCAGCTTTAAATCAAATTGTTGTTGACTGGATTACGTTTGCGCTGAAATATATATATGAAAAACCCAGATGGCTGTTGGAAACTGAGTTTTTTTTGCTGAAGTCGTGAGCAGTTGTCGTTTGCGTGAAGGTGACCTTACTTGAAGGGAATCTACAGCTAATCGAGCAAGTAAGCAAGCAGTTTTGTTGCGAGCCTGGTATCGAGCATAATCTTCGTCAGGAATTAATTGGAAAGAACTGACTTCGACTTCGATTAAATTATTACGGAAAGAAGTCCGGAGGCTCTTCTTTGTTCTGCTCATTTCAACGAGGTTGATTAGAGTCCTTTGTTAATGTGGTGTAGGTAATTCTGAATCAGTAGCTCATTTAAATTCTTTTATCAAAATTCAGGATTGAAACAGGAATATTCTTCGTCAGGATCTTCGATTGGAGGCTTTAGTTAAGTTAATTAGATAATATTAGAGTAATTAACAGATTATGTATTGTTGCTGAATTTGAAATTAACATTGTTTGAAATATTTGTATATTGCTTGATAATTATAGATTTTAGGATGGAATCCCAAGATTTTTCACAGGTACTGACTGGAGTTGGCGGGGCAATATCAAGGTTGGATGCAGTGTTAAGACAACAAAATGTAAACAGTGATGTTGAAAGATTTAGTGGTCAAGCAAATCAGTTTAAGAAATGGATCATTTCTATTGAGAAACATGCATATTTAATAAACGCTACAGATGGGGAGAAAAAGAATTTGGCATACAGAACAAGTACAAGTCCAGTTTCTGACCATATAAGAAGAAAATTAGAGGCAGCAGGAGGTGAAACCTGGGAAGAATTTAAAGATGATCTCGCAAGAAAATATGCTGAAATTACTGATCCACAACACGCATTCTCAGTATTGCGACAGACTAGACAAAGCAGCACAGAAAGTGTCCAGTTATACAGTGACAGGTTAATCAATTTGGCTGAAGAGTCATTTTTAGGACAGAATGTACGAGCTGAAGAGGTGGAACGGATGTTAGTAGGGATTTTTGTTGATGGGATTAGGTCAGATGGATTGAAATTTAAATTATTAAGAGAGAATCCTGCAAGATTGTCACAAGCGGTAGATATCGCTATACAAGAGGAAAGCTTGAGGAGGAGGTTTAGGTTAAGAGTAGGACGAGAGTTAGGTAGTAGTTCAGAAGATAGAATTGAAGAACCTATGGAAATAGGACAGTATAGATATGGATGGAGAGGAAGACGAGGAGAAATACAGATGGTACAAAGAAACGAGAACGTATATAATCAAGATAGAAGAGGACAAGTGAGAAATACTGTAAGAAACATGGAAGGAAACACAAATAACTCGAATGTGGTTTGTTGGGGGTGTCACAAACGGGGGCACATTTTTCGCTTTTGTGGTAACAGAAGTGGCCCATCGAATACGCAAAATAGTAGAGGTGTTCAGTCGAGTATACAGAATAGAATTGCAAATGGCAGACCAGTAAATTGGAATTCTGGAGAAATACAGAGAAATTTTAGAAGGTCAGGAAATCAGGAAAATTGGCATCCCGCTTACTGAATAGGGTCGGCAGTAGGAGGGAAGATAGTAAGATCCAAAAAGGGCATCAATATATTAAAAACCCAAAGGATGAGTATAATAGAACATTTAGAAATAAAAAACAAGACGAGGTAAAACAATTGTCATTAAATATGGTAGATCCTAGCTCATGTATAGTACAGATAGGAAAATATAAAGTTAGAACATTAGTGGATTCGGGAGCACAAGTTAGCGTGATTAAAGAAGCATTTTTATATCGAATGTTAAAAAATTGTAAAATATTTAGAATTCAGGAGAATCTTCATTCGGTAACGGGACAAAAGTTAGAAGTGCTAGGACAAACGATGATAAATTTGAAATTAGGAGGGATAAATGTCAGGCATATGTTTCATGTGGTTAAAGAATTAAATAGAAATATGATATTGGGACGAGATTTTTTATTGAAAAATGGGGTGAGACTTTTATTTGATTTGCATAAATTAAAATTCCAAGATGTTTACGTAGATCTAGAAGAAGATATGCATGTGTCGACACTAGTTAGAGTCAAAACGATCATGAATTTAAAACCACAGTCAGTTAATTTGATACAAGCAAGACTGAAGAGAAACCCGTATTATGTAGCAGGAAACATAGTCAGAATCACGGAATTGCAAAATGAAATAATTGATGAGCCAGGTTTAGAAGTTCCGGATGGAATAATAGAATTAGATAAAAGTTTAACATTTCCAGTAATGGTTATTAATAACACAGGTAGAGAAATTAAATTATACAGAGGATGTGTAATAGCCAAGCTAGAACATAACGTTAGTGACATATTGGCAACAGATAGAGTAAATATGGCATGTATAAGTTATTCAGAAACCTCTAGTGAAAGAATTAATAATAGACGCGGATGCAGAAGAAAAGGGAACGTAAGAATGGATGAATTGATCCATCCATATAGAAGAAATACAGCACAAATACATTCACTAGACAAAGTAACAAGAGAAAAAGAATTGTTAGCACAATTAAAAACTTCGCCAGAAAATAAGGAAGTGTTAGAAAAACTTATAAAGCAAAATCAAGATGTGTTTGCGATAAATGATTTAGAATTGGGTAAGACACAAACAGTTACGATGGAAATAGACACGGGAGATCATCCACCAATTAGTTTAAAACCATACAGAACTCCATTAAGAAATAGAGAAGTCGTAGAAAAGGCAATAGAAGATATGTTGAAAGCAGGCATAATAACAAGGTCAAAATCAGAATGGTCATCTCCGGTCGTCATAGTAGCCAAATCTGATGGCTCGAACAGGTTCTGCTGCGACTATAGGGCGTTAAATAAAATTACTAAGAATGTAGCGTACCCATTGCCGGTGATTGATGATATTTTGGGGTTACTTAATGGCTCTACATATTTCACAACGCTGGATGCAAGGGCAGGATTTTGGTGTATTCCGATGTCGAAGGACGCGCAAAAGAAAAGTGCCTTTTGTACTCATATGGGTTCTTACGAATTCTTACGTATGCCATTCGGTCTCAAAAATGCACCATCTCACTATATGTTCTTAATAAATGAAGTACTAGACGGTATGCAAAGTTTTGCCCTAGCATATATTGATGACGTATTGATTTTTACGAAAGGAGATGTAGAGAATCATTTGAAACATGTTAGACTAGTATTTGACAGATTAAGAAAGCATGACGTTAAATTAAAGCTAAGTAAGTGCCAGTTTTTAAAGACAGAAACAAAATATTTAGGTTATATAATAAATAGGGAAGGTATTAAACCAGACCAGGAAAAGATAAAGGTTATTAAAGAGTTACCTCCTCCCACTAACGTTAAGGAAGTGCGTGCTTTTATAGGAACGTGTGCGTATTATAGACGGTTTGTACCAGCCTTTTCAAGGATAGCAATACCTATTACGAATTTAACGGGAAAATACGCTAGGTTTAAGTGGGATGATGAGTGTCAAAAAGCGTTCGAACTTTTAAAAGATAGCTTAACAGTGGTACCATTATTGACACATCCAGACTTGAATAAACAGCTAATATTATACACAGATGCTTCAGACAACGCAATAGGAGCATGTTTGGTTCAACCATATGAAGGAGAAGAATCTGGAATACCAGGGGTTAAAAATGAAAGACCAATCTATTTCTTGTCTCATAAACTCAGCAAGACTCAAAAGAAATGGCCGATTATTGAGAAAGAAGCATATGCTATACACTACGCTCTTCAAAAATTAAATTACTATTTACATAACGCCAATTTCATTATTAGAACTGACCACATGCCATTAAAGTCGATATTAGAAGCACCAATACAAAATAGGAAAATACAAACCTGGGCGTTGAATTTACAAGGGTAC
The DNA here is from genome assembly GCA_963921405.1 of Cepaea hortensis. Classification (NCBI taxonomy): domain Eukaryota; kingdom Metazoa; phylum Mollusca; class Gastropoda; order Stylommatophora; family Helicidae; genus Cepaea; species Cepaea hortensis. The sequence continues at coordinate 16,223,216 of OY992883.1, forward strand.
AATGCTAAGGTTGAATATGTGTCAGGGAAACATAATACGTGCGCCGATCTTTTGTCTAGAATCCCGTACCCACAGTCATCAGGAAACACGGAAGATGAAATTGAACCAGACATAGACGATCGAAACTGGCAAGTAAATATATTAGATTCTGCCATAATAAATAGGGAAGAATTTGAGAGTTTACCATCGGATCAAGAGTCTGAACCTAGAACAGAAGACCCACATGTAGAACAGTTTGATATGAAAACAGAACAAGAACTAGATCCAAAAGTAGTACAGATAAAAAGAAAACTGAAAGAAACAGGGGAAAATAGTTTTAAAAGAAAGTTTGTAGAGTTACAAGAAGACAATCAATTATATTATATCAGTGAAAAAGGTGAAGGAGTAAGAAAATATATTCCGAAACATTTAGAACAAGAAGTCTTAAAGGCATATCACGATAATAATGGTCATTTTGGACGAGATAAGTTAGTGAAGGCTATTAGCAGTAAATATTACTGGCCGAATTTATTCAAAAGTGTATATGAATATGTTGAAGCGTGTGAAAAGTGTAGGTTAAGAAACATGAAGATAATCAAATGTCCTTTACAAGATACCGATATTCCTCAATTTCCAATGCAGAAAGTAAGTTTGGATATTTCAGGTCCTCATCCAAAAACATTATCGGGAAATGTATACCTACTGCATATAGTTGATTCATATAGTCTCTGGCCAGAAGTTTATCCAATTCCAGACAAGAGTGCCGATTCAGTTATAAATATGCTTTTACAAGAATTTATACCAAGGTTTGGGTGTCCACAAATAATACTTACAGATAATGGGAAAGAATTTGTAAATAAAAAGTTTGAGAAATTGCTAAAAGATTGGAATATAAAACACATTAGGACTTCATATTACAGACCAACTTCTAATGCTAAAAATGAGAGACAACACAGAACACTATACAATATTCTAGCGAAAAATGTAGAAGAACACGATATGGATTGGGATCTTTATTTGGGGATAGCATTAGCGGCGATACGTACACACGAAAATGAAGGAACAGGTTTCTCACCATTTTACTTAGTACATGGAAGAGAACCAATATTGCCAATTGATAATTTATTAAAGCCTAGGAGAAAATATCTGGGGGAAGATTTTCAAGAAACAAGGTTGCAAGAGATGCATAAAGCACATGTACGTTTAAGAAATAATATAATTAAGGCTAGAGAAAGACAGAAGAAATACGCAAATAAAAATGCACACTTACAAGAGTTTAACGTAGGTGATAGAGTATATTATAAAAAACATAGAAAAAACTCTAAGTTTGATGCTCATTGGGTCCCGGGATACTATATTCTAGAAAAAAAAGGTCCAGTGTCATATACTATTAAGAATCAAATTTCAGGGCATGTTGCACGTTCACATGTAGAGCACTTAAGGCGGGATAATGAAGAAAGGAATGCAGAGAATAATAATAATAATTATTGTTCCGAAGAAATATTGTCAGGTGGACAGTTTGTCAGACAAACGGTATATCCAATACCTATAGAGAATGGAAAACAAGTAACAACAGCTGAACAAGAAGAAACGGTACCAAAAACAGTCATGACAGAGGAAAATAACATGTATGACGATTATATTAGTGAAGAGTCGGTCAGGGAAAATATCGAACCTCCATTTATGAATACAAGACAGGCAGTAAAAAGAAAGTTGGATAGACAGAAAGAAAAAGAAATTAAGAGGCAAAGGAAACTTAGAGTGAGTTCTTCAAGTGGTGAAGATATGCCAGTATTTGAAAATTTGTTGAGACGGCAAGACAGGAAAATTAGATTGGATTTAGAAAAGAAGAAATTAGCGGTTGCTAGTAATGGATATACAGACGGGGAAGAAGAAATGGATGAAAAGTCAGAAACTGATGAAGAAGCTGATATGAAAGAAGATAGCTCTCCTCGGGAGGATAGCGACATTGATGTAGATATTGCAATTATAGAAAAAAATTTGAAGTTATTAAGAAAATGGAGAAGAGATAGATAAATAGCTTGGTAGAATATTCTGCAGATGGCAGATAGAAGAAGAAGTTAGACACGATAATTTTGTGTTTACAAAGAAGGTACTTGGTGGAGTTTTTTTTTTCTAAAACGGAAAATTATTATTGGGTACTCATAATATGGTCTTGAAATTCATAATGTATGTGTAAATTGATTAATGTGTGGGGATAAATATGATGAGGGGATTAATATGGTTTGCTCAATTGTTGGGACTGCAATTGTGTTTTATGAAATGTGAAAAATAAGTTAACTTAGATGGTTATTTTTACAATGTTTTGGTTTTATTGAGTGTGTTTAAAATGATTATTACTTGAAGTTCAGTTAGAAGATGAATTAAAATGGTGGTTAGTGAAGTGACTCAATATGTAGTAATGGAGGGGTATGTTGTTATTACATGTGGGGTATGCAATGTATATACAAGGTTTATAATAGGAGCTGGGTTGAACAGCGTTTAATGGGAGAATATGGGGGGAATGCCAGGTTGAGTTTCGGCATTTAAATAACTGGATATTGGAAGAAGAAGACTGTACTTAACAGTATAATAATAGTTAGGAGGTTTTTTTTTGTTGAAGGAATGGTAAACGGGAAATTGATGACCTGAATAGTTCAAAGGCTGGCAGTTTTGGATTAACATATTTTTTTTTTGATAATAACAATTATTATTGACGGAAACTGAAGATAAATTTGGAAACTTTATTTTTTGATAAAGTTTTGAGAATGTATGGGAAGAGAAAGGTGATTACTTCTTACTTTTTCCTTACTTTTTCTTTCTTATTTTTTTTTGGTGCGCACCAACCCAAATCTAATCTAACTATATTTTTTCTGTCTATCCTAGAATCCTGAGAGTGTGAGAATGTGAATAAGGGGGAAATAAAGGATAAGGGAATATCTTCAGTTTTGTCAATCATAATTTGGATGGACATTTTAAAGTAAAAGCGGTTCGCTTATGGAGACTTTTGTATTGTGGGGAATTTTATGGAGAGTTTTGTAGAGAGTTTTCTAGAGAACTTTATAACGAGTTTTGTAGAGAGTTTCGATATTATTGTCTCTGGTTAGCAATTGGCTATGAGGAGACAGGAGAATTGAGTTAGGAAATAAATGGAATTGTTGTTATTGTAGGATAGAGATGTAAAGTTAAATAATTAAAAAGTGGGGGTTGAGATTTTTTCAAGGAAAAATTCTCTTTAAAGAAGGGGAGGCAATGTAACAGTGAGGGAACTAGGTTAGGAGTAAAGAGTTAAGGAATGATGCGCATTCCTTGACTAGGGGGAAAATCATAGTGAACGTGTGTGCACGAATGAAGAAGTGTATCTAGGAGAACACACACGTCACTTAGGGGGGATTGGAAAGACATGTCAACACCGGGCAGGGAGTCTACCATCATGTGTGCTGTAGTATAACTATTCGGCCAATAAAGTATGTTTATAACAACGCGGAGACTTGGGTCTATACGATCACGTGCTTAACCTGTCTTGACCACACTATGACACTAAAACAAAAAGAGATAGATGAAATGGCAAGGGTAAAAGAAAAACAAATACAAGTTGAATCAGAGACACAGTTAAAGATGAAAGGTATGGATGTAGATTCACACTTAGAGATCTCCGCTACAAAACTAAAAAGTCAGCAAGAGGAAAATAAATTTAATAAGTACAAAAACATTATCAAACCATTTTGTAAAGATGATTCCATATCAGCCTGGACAGAAAATGTCGAGTATCAACTAAAATACCACGAAGTACCAATCGATATGTGGGCCATGATCTACATGAAGAACTAAAGTGGGGAGCCCCTTAAAGTGACAGAATCAATACCAACTGACCTTAGATCTAACTATCAGTACATCCATGATAGGATAATGCAACATTTCTTACTTGATGCCCCTGGGTATCAAGTACAGTTTTCCAATTTAAAACCTAAGCCAACCGAGACCTTTATCGATTATGTCTCAAATGTCCAAAGTGTACTAAATAGATGGCTTAGTGCATCAAAGATAGGAAAGGATTTTGATAAACTTAAAATCTTAATAGCCATGGATAAAGTCATATCCACAATACCATCTCCTTTCGCTAAATTCTTGCAGCAGTCAGACATTGAGACCATAGAACAGTTTGAAAAGAAAGGCTCGGCATATTTTTCTTCACACAGAGATATTTTTAAGACATCAAATAGTGACTCTGAAATAGTTTCGTTTGTAAAGGACCAACCTAAAAACTATCAGAGTAATAGAAAACCATTTCATAGAGTCGACAAGAAAGATAAGAATGTGTCTAAATGTGTCTATTGTCAACTTTTGCTTGATACTTATTCTATGTGTGATAAATCACCAAACTATCCTGCACATCTGGAGACAGTCATTAAGAAGCAACAAAACAAAAGAACTGCATACAGGCGTGCAGTCAAATGCTTCTTCTGTTCAAGCTACGGTCACTATTCTAATAAGTGCCAAGGCCGCCAAAGAATGAAGGCCAACAATGCTATTTTGATTGATACATCTTCTGATAGCGGTAGTGAGACTGAGTGTGATATCGATAATGTATTACCTTTTAATCAATCTGAAGATGTTTGTTGTGTGAACGATGTATTAAGCTTTGACAATTGTGAGCGATGTCACCAATTTCATGCAGACGGCAAACTTACATGTGGGCATATTGTAACATCCTCCTTGGAGAATGCAAATGCAGCTGTAGCCTCCAGAGGCAATCTATTGTTTCACACTGCATTGGTCAATGATAAGCCATGCCGATGTTTGCTTGACAGTGGTAGCTCTATTATTGGGGTAAAAAAGGAACTGGTTGATCCAAAAGATTATACTGGCGACTCTGTAAAATGCCGTACTTTTTCTGGTAATATAGAAACCTATCCTCTGGCAAGGGTCCGGATATACACACCATTCCTTTCTGGTACCTATACATGTGCAATACTAGACAACCCTTGTACTGAGTTAATTCTTGGGTGTCTACCCCAGCTAAGACACTGCACAGATGAGGAAATATCTGCATGGGAGAAGAAGAATAAACTCACTCCAGTGAACAATGCAGATATCCTCAATCACAATCCCGACAACAGTGCTAGACCCATGATTCTTGAACCTGGTCAAGATGTATTGCTATTACTGCCTGACAAACGTAATAATATGACAACTTCATGGCAAGGGCCTTTCAAGGTGATACGAAAACTTTCGGATGTCGACTATGAAATATCGATAAACGGACACTTAAAGATATTTCATATCAACATGTTGAAACCCTACTTTTCACGACAAGAGACAGAATTAGAGACAGACGAACACAATGCACCCACACCTATGGATGAGACGACAGACGTACACAACGCAACTACACTAGTTAGCGAGACTGGCAAATCCGACGATATGCATACACTTAGTGAGATTACAGAAAACGCACTTAGCACCAAAACCGTACTGACTCAGGTAGACGACGACGGGATGGAACTACCCGTTCCAATTGTGGACATGACTGCTACATTAGATTCTATACGATTAGAAACAGGACTGACAGATGAACAACGACGACAGATAATAGAATTAGTGACTGAATATAAGGACATATTTTCCGACATTCCAGGTAGGACGGACAGAATCGAGCACTCCATCCTTCTTTCGGACTCGAAGCCTATCAAATGCAGGCCGTACTCTATCCCACTTAGCTATAGGGAAAATCTAAATAAGGAAATTCTTAATTTAGAAGCTAGTGGAATTATTCAAAAATCTACATCGGAGTACTCCTTTCCAATCGTCCTTATCAAGAAAAAAGGCTCCACCATTCGTCTTTGTGTGGACTATAGAAAACTCAACAATGTCACAAAGATCGACGGAGAACCAATTCCTTCCTGCGAAGATCTGATTCTCGACTTGTCCACCTCCAAAATCTTTTCTAAATTAGACCTTACTAAGGGATATTGGCAGGTCCCTATGCAGACTCAATCTATCCATCTTACTGCTTTCTCAACACCTCTAGGTCTTTACGAGTGGCGATTTCTTCCTTTCGGACTTCGTAATGCTCCTGCCACTTTCGTACGCTTAACTAGAGATTTGCTACATGGAGTGACGAATACGGTGACCTATATAGATGATATTTGTGTCCATACAGAGGACTGGACAACACACTTACTGAAACTAAGACATGTCTTCGATAGGTTGCGACTCTTCGGCCTCACGGTCAAACCGAGCAAAGTCGAATTGGGCCTACAAGAAATTGATTTTTTAGGTCATGTCATTTCACAAGGACAACTGAAAACTGACAATAGAATTATTACCAAAATTATGAACCTGACCATGCCTACAACAAAGAAGCAGGCCAGGAGCCTTTTGGGTTTAGTAAATTATTATAGCAAGTTCATACCGAACTTAGCTGAAATTACAAGTGTATTTTCAAATGTTTTAAAAGCATCAGTGAAATTGGATGTCAAAGATGCATTATTAATTTCTGCATTGTCAAAATTGAAAATGCTATTTAGTAATGTACCAATCCTCCGCTTGCCTAATCCTAGGCTCGTTTATTATCTTAGGACAGATGCCAGCAGGATTTCCATCGCTGCAGTACTAGGCCAGTTTTATGATGGCATCTTCCATCCGATTTGCTACGTGAGCCGCAAGATCACACCGGCTGAGTCCAGATATTCCATATCAGAGTTGGAAGCCCTAAGCGTCATCTATTCGGTGAGGAAGTTGCATCGATTTCTGGCGGGTAATCACTTTGTGGTCCAGACTGACAACTCCCCGATCACGGTCATACAAAGTGGGGTACATAAGAATGACCGCATCTATAGGTGGTCGTTAATATTACAGAATTATACTTTTAGTATAGAGCATATTAAGGGTAGGGACAACATCCTTGCTGATACCCTTAGTCGACCATCTGAGGTAGAAATACCTGATATTCCACACGAATAGGTAGTTTAAGAAATGTTCATTTACTATACATTTAACATATCCTGTGTAGATTATACTATTGTGTACATAGACATCAGGATCAGAACTATGTGCTAAGAACAGTAAACTACCATGTGTCCGTAGACAGCTGAATGACAACTGTGCGCCAAGAACAGTGAAATCACCGTGTGTACATAGACAGCTCGTTACTTACTATGCTCCATTTGTGCTCCGGTGAATCACCTGTGTTACTCATATCAGAACAGTGTCAGAACATTGTTAAATAACAGACACGAAGATACTTGTCTACGACACCAGCGGAATCAACGAGTGTAAGAACACCCATAGGACACAAGTATGACTGTGTAGTGTAGATAGCATACCCAGGATAAGTGTGTATATATAAACTATGCCAACGAAAGCAATTTCTATATGTTATGGCAACAACTAACCTGAGGTAAAATGACATCATGTATATATATTCATTGTGATATGTAATATAACGATTTTAATATAGTAGTAAATTATAGTTAGGTTAGTTACTTTAATATAGAGTTAGATTAGATTTAGGCAATATAATAGATTTTTTTGTAGTTTAGATAAATCAGTAATTTACCCACTTACTTAGAATAAAAAGAGATTAGGATACTATTTAAACTTAATAACAGCTAATTAAAGATTAGGATAAAGAAGCTTAAATAGGAACAACACCATGTAGTCATTTAATTTCATTTAATTTCATTCCATCTTTATGAACACTTTAACAACCTTTTCATTTAGGACTAAAATTAAGTTATATTTTATAGGATAAAAAGATTATACTTAGAAACATACATCAGTTATACCATGTAGATTAAAAATATCCATTATATTTTGTTCATTTAAACATTAAAAACATTATTTAGAATTTTTGTTACATTGCACATTACCCATCTCATAAAAATACATAACTCATCTCACATCATTTTCATTTTTTTAGATAGTTAGATTACTTCCCTTAAATTAGATTAATTTTGTACAACAAAATAAAATATAGATAGTTAGAAAATTAATATTAGTATGTCATCAGAAGATAGTGTTGAATAATATCGGGGTATAATCTATCAACCCTATTTCATCCATGTAAATATTTTGTAAATACATGACTCGTGCAGTAACTTAAGCACAGTCATGAAGCTCAACTCTTTTCAAACTGAGCTAAACGTGTACAGTGTCACTTCAAGGTTCTTAAATAATTGTGAGGGTAAAAGATGTGTGACAGAAGTGTGAGAATAAAAGATGTGTGACAGAAGTGTGAAAGTGAGAGAAAATGGTAAATATACAGTGGAGAGTGAAGGCAGCCAGCGGAGGTTTTCTACCGCTTAGCGCGACTTTTTATTATTTGTCTGCGTTGGGCGTTTGTTGTCAATGTTGTAATGTGCTGTCTTAGATGTATTGTGTGTAGTTTAGAGTAAAACTTAGATAGAGTATTTTAAGTCTCATATGACGGGAACGTAGTCACGAATTAGTGTTATACACTTGTTTGTGGCCACATTTAACCGAATTATGGCACTTGAAAACTAACTTGCATACATATTTATAGACAGACACACATGTTAGGATTTAAATTATATTAGTAGTTAGATTCAAACACGCAAACAACCAGGAAAACACACAGGTAAAGCACATACATTTTTTTTTAGAACAAAGGGATATAACTTCGGGTCAGGGGACACAATAGACAACGAAACACTAACTTAACAGTGAAAGATAACTTTACACGCGGAAGCGAGATAGGTAAAGCCTGTCGCACTCAGCTTGTGCAAGGGTTGTTTAATATTATATGGGGGACATGAAGCAATTCATGGGTTGACCCTAAGAAAGTCAACTTTGTATGGGTAGTGAGTTAATTTACTATTTGAGGGCAGGTCTTATAAGACAACGGTCCGGTTCAGACAAACCTCTAATTATATAATATTGCGATTGAGAAGAGGGCTCACGCCAACCTGACAAGTTTGTGGCGATCAGCAATAGCCAAGTAAAGTGATACTACACTGTGACAATAGTGAGTAGAAGTCTATTGGGATACCCAAACCCTAGTTATCAGGAGTCTTTGACAAAAATTAGATACACTAATTTTTAGAAACCTCTTGCGTCACAACCATGAGTCAAAGTTTGTAACGCAACACAGGAGGGGAGGGTGTGTGTCAAAGACTCAAGTATAGAGGAGGAAGACCACCCTAATGAGTGGTCTACCTCCAGTAGATTAGAGGTAACTCAGTGCCCCTACATGAGGGCAGGGTAGGTGATAGGAAGGGGAACTATTAACTAGTTCTCTCATGAGACACGGAGGTGTCAACCACAGAGAGTAAGCACTCTGATCACGGCAGAATCCCGCCTACGTGATAGCCACAGATAAGTGGATTGCCACTCAAGAGTGAACGGCTACTCTAAGCGTGCTGAGTGTGGCAGCACGCAAAAAGCCGAAGGACGCACAAGGTCCTTCCGCGGGCTGTGTAGCCACGCGTGTAGAATAGTCAGACGGGACACAGACTTCATAGTGATAACATCGCTTAGCGATGCTTGTTTCGTTAGCCGAATAGATAGATTAGCGATAGGGTTAGGAAATGACTAGTGATAGGATATTCTGTGCATTTATTCTTGTGTGATTTGTTAGCGACTGTTTGTTGTACATTGATGTGATACAAAGAGCCAGTGGCAATAAAATGTGTTAACCAATTCCTCTCGTACGACGAGCAAGTCTTTTGTGTGGTGCGAGAGAAGTATCCTAGAATGCCTGTGACAGCGGTTGCTGACAGAAGGGAAATTTACATTATAATACTTGTTTATTTGACTGGGCACCATGGTTGATCCAAATCTACTGTTTGTTGCGCATTGAATTAGTTAACAAAGCCTAGGTCAAATAACAAAAACACCAAGAGATAACTCCCGGCTGTGTAAGCGCCTCTAAACACATATTAAGCCATGCAAAGATAAGATCACATTTAAATGTTTTTTAAATTGTGTAAGTCAACAGACGCCATTATGTCAGTCACGCAGGTTCTCCATATAATTGCTTTAGGCAGACTCCCGATGGTGGATAGACTGAGAGTATGACAGATTGACGTGGAGACTGACTGTAACACAAGGAGGCACGCAGACAGACAGTAAGACAAACAGGCATACAGTTAAATATACACGCAATCAGACAGACTGAAAGTAAGGCATACAGACGAGTTGACACACAGTAAAGCAGATGGGCAAACAGACAGAGAAACAGTAAAATATACATATAAACAAACAGACAGGCTAGAAGACATACAGGCAATCAGACAAACAGTCTGAAAAGGACTTAAAAGTCTTCATTGCACCGGGTTTTATCACATATGGGTCGGTCTTTTTCCGCAGGGCGGGCTGCAAAAGACGTCGCACAAAGCACGAACTCCGTAGCGCCAGCGACGACCCCTTGAGTCTCCGAGAAAAATGCACACGTTAACCGAAAGACGCAGCCCGGAATTGAACCCACACCCTTCGGAGCGCGAGGTAGACGGTTTGACCACTTCGCCACGGAGACTCAAACAAACAGTAAGACAGAAATAAAAGCAGACAGATAGAAAAACATGCATGCATAGACAGACAGTAAGACAGACAGGCAAGCAGACAGACAGTAAGACAGACAGGCAAGCAGACAGACAGTAAGACAGACAGGCAAGAAGACAGACAATAAGACAGACAAGCAAGCACTGAGACAGTAAAACAGGCTGGTAAACATTCAGGTAGACAGTAAAACAGACAGGCAAGCAGACAGACAGTAAGATATGCTGGTAAACATTCAGGTAGACAGTAAAACAGACAGGCAAGCAGACAGACAGTAAGATATGCTGGTAAACATTCAGGTAGACAGTAAAACAGACAGGCAAGCAGACAGACAGTAAGACAGACAGGCAAGCAGACAGACAGTAAAACAGGCTGGTAAACATTCAGGTAGACAGTAAAACAGACAGGTAAGCAGACAGATAGACAGTAAGACAGTCTGGTAAACATTCAGGTAGACAGTAAAACAGACAGGCAAGCAGACAGACAGTAAGACATGCTGGTAAACATTCAGGTAGACAGTAAAACAGACAGGCAAGCAGACAGATAAACAGTAAGACATGCTGGTAAACATTCAGGTAGACAGTAAGACAGACAGGCAAGCAGACAGACAGGCAAGCAGACAGACAGTAAAACAGGCTGGTAAACATTCAGGTAGACAGTAAAACAGACAGGCAAGCAGACAGACAGTAAGACAGACAGGCAAGCAGACAGACAGTAAAACAGGCTGCTAAACATTCAGGTAGACAGTAAAACATGCTGGTAAACATTCAGGTAGACAGTAAAACAGACAGGCAAGCAGACAGACAGTAAACCACGCTGGTAAACATTCAGGTAGACAGTAAAACAGACAGGCAAGCAGACAGACAGTAAAACAGACAGGCAAGCAGACAGACAGCAAGACATGCTGATAAACATTCAGGTAGACAGTAAGACATGCTGGTAAACATTCAGGTAGACAGTAAAACAGACAGGCAAGCAGGCAGACAGTAAGACATGATGGTAAACATTCAGGTAGACAGTAAAACAGACAGGCAAGCAGACAGACAGTACGACATGCTGGTAAACATTCAGGTAGACAGTAAAACAGACAGGTAAGCAGACAGATAGACAGTAAGACAGGCTGGTAAACATTCAGGTAGACAGTAAAACAGACAGGCAAGCAGACAGACAGTAAGACATAGTGGTAAACATTCAGGTAGACAGTAAAACAGACAGGTAAGCAGACAGATAGACAGTAAGACATGCTGGTAAACATTCAGGTAGACAGTAAAACAGACAGGCAAGCAGACAGACAGTAAGACATGCTGGTAAACATTCAGGTAGACAGTAAGACATGCTGGTAAACATTCAGGTAGACAGTAAAACAGACAGGCAAGCAGACAGACAGTAAGACATGCTGGTAAACATTCAGGTAGACAGTAAGACATGCTGGTAAACATTCAGGTAGACAGTAAAACAGACAGGTAAGCAGACAGATAGACAGTAAGACATAAGACATGCTGGTAAACAGTCAGGTAGACAGTGAGACACACATGTAAGTAGACAGCTAGACAATAAGACAAACAGTTATACAGACAGACAAGGAGATGGAGAGTCATGACAATAGACAGAGAAACACACAGACTTGTTGGTATGAAGAAAGGTGAGTAGGTAAGTATATACGATAGTACGGAGGCGGACGGACACTAACACAAACCTGTGGACAGACAGACACAGAGACCGAGAGACAGATATAGAGAGAACGAGAGACAAAGAGAGAGAGAGAGACCGAAAGAGAGGCAGACAGACAGACAGACAGACAGACAGACAGACAGACAGACAGACAGACAGATAGACAGTCAGACAGACAGTCAGTCAGTCAGACAGACAGACAGACAGACAGACAGACAGACAGACAGACAGACAGACCGGCCTGCACATTGATAAGATATATAAGTCAAACAGACAGACAGACGGAGGGACGGACGGACGGACGGGTGGAAGGACGAACGGACGGACGGATGTTGTGTTTCCGGGGCCCATAACGGACGTAAATTAGTTGTAAGTCAGTTGCACTACATTTTCAGGACAGATCAGTGAACACCAGCATTTACTTGGCTTTTTGTGATGTTTTGGCAAGTTTATATTGAGTAGTTTGCGATTGCTTTGTGTACACATTACCATTATGTGAAAACCAACACAAGGCGTTCTGGTTCCAAATTCCCCGCAGCTGTGTTTCGAACGCTGTATGAAAAATGCGATCGTAAACAATACACAAACAAATGTTTGTGTTTCCAGTTCTGAAAATACACTTTACTCTTCACCGGTCACGATTGATTTTCTGCAGGCCAGGAGTACATAGTGTTTACACCGTTTGAAACGTTAGTTGCATATCCTTTACAAGGCTTAGCAGTCAACGCCAGCATTTTTGGCTTTTCCTGATTCCTATGGAAGTTTACGGTCAATAGTTTGGTAAACATTCAGGTAGACAGTAAAACAGACAGGCAAGCAGACAGACAGTAAGACATAGTGGTAAACATTCAGGTAGACAGTAAAACAGACAGGTAAGCAGACAGATAGACAGTAAGACATGCTGGTAAACATTCAGGTAGACAGTAAAACAGACAGGCAAGCAGACAGACAGTAAGACATGCTGGTAAACATTCAGGTAGACAGTAAGACATGCTGGTAAACATTCAGGTAGACAGTAAAACAGACAGGCAAGCAGACAGACAGTAAGACATGCTGGTAAACATTCAGGTAGACAGCTTTGAAGAACTGTAAAAAATCAGAAATAAATATCATAATGGGTGATTTCAACGCAAAAATAGGAAAGCAAAGCGATGGATACAGTGTAGGCAACCATGGTTTGGGAGAGAGAAATGAAAGAGGTTACAGACTTGTAGAATGGGCAAAAGAACAAGAATTGGTTGTAGGAAACACCTGGTTTAAACAACATCCTAGAAGATTATGGACATGGAGGAGTCCAGACAGCAGGATTAAAAACCAGATAGATTACATCCTGATGAGCAAAAGGTTTCGAAATGCATTAACAGTTGTAAAAACAGTTCCAAATGCAGACTGTTACAGTGATCACAGATTAATTACTGGCACATTGAGGGTAAAGTTAAAGAAAGTCAAGTATACAGCAGGAAACCCTAAATATGACTTGTGCAAATTGAAAACTGACAAAGAAATACAAGATAATTTTAACATAGAAGTAAAGAACAAATTTGATTTATTGTCTGATCTAGAGATCCTATTTCAAGATGTAGATGATCAATGGGAAATGCTGAAGAATTCAATCAGTTGTGCAGCAGAAAAAACTATTCCAAAAGTAAAGAAAGTTGGCCGTAAGACATGGATGACTGAAGAAATTTTACAACTAATGGAAACAAGAAGACAGAACAAAAATAATCCTGCCAAATATGAAGAAATTCACAGAAAAGTCAGAACCTTATGTAAGGAGGCTAAAGAAACATGGCTTGAGAAAAATTGCAGAGAAATTGAAAAACAACACAACAGTAAAAATGCGAAACTAATGCACAAAAGAATTCAGGAGATTACTAATCAAAGAACACGTACATCAGCAGGCTGCCTAAAGACAAAAGATGGAAGAGTCATAATAGAAAAAGATCAGATTTTACATGTATGGTCAGATTACGTGAAAAACCTTTATGACGATAGCAGAGACGAACAATATATTGTTCAAAATAACAATGAAGGGCCAGCAATTTTGAAGATGGAGGTTCAGAATGCTCTTAATCATATGAAATCTGGCAAAACCCCCGGTCCAGACAGCGTCACAACAGAAATGATTAATGCTTTAGAAGAATATGGAATAGATAAAGTTACCAGTCTGCTTAATACAATATATGATACTGGAAACATACCTCATGAGTTATGTAATTCTGTATTTATTGCAATCCCAAAGAAATCAGGAGCCTTGGAATGTGATCAACATCGAACAATTAGTATAATGAGTCACATCACGAAGATTTTGCTAAGAATTATCATGCAAAGAGTTAGGAGGAAAATACAACCTGAAATAGGAGAAGAACAATGTGGGTTTGTAGTAGGCAAGGGTACAGTAAATGCTGTGTATATACTGAGAACCGTAATCGAACGTTCTATAGAAGTAAACAAAGATCTACACCTTTGCTTCATTGACTACACAAAGGCTTTTGATAAAGTGAGACATGTCAACATGATAAGGATGCTTGAAGATCTACAAATTGATGGGAAAGACCTTAGACTTGTAAAAAACATATATTGGAAACAACAAGCTGCCATAAGAGTTGATAATGAAGTAAGCCAATATCAGCCTATTAAGAGAGGTGTGAGACAGGGATGTGTAATGTCTCCAGATCTGTTTTCCCTGTACAGTGAAAATATTTTCAGAAATATTGAAAATATGGAAGGAATCAACATTGGGGGACGATGCATCAATAACATTAGATATGCAGATGATACAGTCTTGATTGCAGACAATGAACAGGACCTGCAAAATTTAGTAGATGCGGTTGTTACACATAGTGAACAACAAGGGTTAGAATTAAATTGTAAAAAGACACAGATTATGGTCGTCACTAAGAAGAACGAAATACCACAGTGTAATATACAAGTAAATGGGAAAACTCTTCAACAAGTGAATAGGTACAATTACCTCGGAACAGTAATAACATCTGATGGGAGATGCCTTGAAGAGATTAGAACAAGAATCGCCATGGCAAAAGTAGCCTTTAGCAAGATGAAAAACATACTGACCAATAAAAAGATGTCAATTGAAACGAGAAAAAGAGTGTTGAGATGCTACATAGAACCTGTACTTTTATATGGATGTGAAGCTTGGACAATGAGCAGCCAGGCTGAAAAATATCTGATGGCTGTAGAAATGTGGTTTCTGAGGAAAATGCAAAGAATACCATGGACAGCCAGAAAGACCAATGAACAAGTCCTTCAAGAAACAAATGAAGATCGTAAACTGATCAGAGACATTAGACGTAGACAGTCACAATTTTTTGGGCATGTTATGAGAAGAAATGATTTGGAGAACTTGGTGACAACTGGTAAGATCGAGGGGAACAGACCAAGGGGAAGACCTAGAAACAAGTATCTGGATGGCTTGGCCTTGTGGCATGGTCGAGACAAAAACACGGAACTGATCCACGACTCTGTTGATCGAGTGAGATGGCAGAACATGACCGCCCACGCTTACCGGCATGGCACATGATGGATGGATGGAGTTTGGCATTGCTTTCTGAACAACCGCCCGTCTCCCTGACCGAGGGGTTAGCAGCTTTCTCTGTAACCCCGAATACTCTCGTGGTTGATGTGAGCGCACGAGAATTGGAATCGGTTCGAGTCGCGTCAGTGACTTATGAGAAGATGGAACCGGTCGCTCAGAAAGCAATAGCAAACTACTGAGCGTAATCTTGCCAAGAAATCAACAATCAGCTGAAAGATGCTGAGGTTGACAGCGATGTCATGTAATCATCATCATCATCAAGTGCCGTGCCGGCTGGCGTAGGCGTTCATGGCTCTCCATAGATCTCGGTCTTTGGTTTTCTGGATCAACTCTGCTGCTGATATGCCTCCATGCCACCGTCTAAATCCATCCAGCATCACTTCTCTTGGTCTACCTCTGCCTCTCTTCCCCTCGATCTTTCCAATTGTTACGATGTTCTCCAATGCCTCTCTTCTCATCACATGACCGAGGAAAGCTGTTTGTCTCTGTCTTATTGTTGTATATAATGTTCTAGTTTCGTTAGCCTGTTTCAGGCAGTCGTCGTTAGTTACTCTGGCAGTCCAAGGAATTCGCAACATTTGTCTCAGGAACCACATCTCTGTTGCTTCTAATTTCTTCTTAATTTGTTCATTTACATTCCAAGATTCACTGCCATACAGCAAATCTGGTTCTACATAGCATTTCAGCACTCTCTTTCTTACATTCAGTGATAGTGACTTATTGCATAAGATACTCTTCATTTTCTGAAATGTGGCTTTTGCCTGCCCTATTCTGCTCCTAATCTCTGTTGTACATTTTCCATCTGATGTTATAAATGCCCCTAGGTATCTAAAATTATCAACTTGGTTAAGGATTTTCCCTTCTATTTCTATGTCACATTTTGGTGTCACCATTTTCTTTGATATTACCATTGTTACTGTTTTCTTGATATTCAAGGAGAGTCCTTTCCTTGCACTCTCTGTTACTACAACGTCTAATAATTGTTGTAGGTCTGTTGAATTATCCGCCACCAATACTGTGTCATCTGCATAGCGTATATTATTTATATTATAACCTCCAACTAGTATTCCTGGCATCTCTTTGATCTCTCTCATTATTACTTCGCTATACAGGGAGAAAAGATCTGGTGACAAGACACACCCTTGTCGTACTCCTAGCTTTATCTGTTCGTAACTACCCTCTTTATTTCCCATTTTAATTGCTGCTTCTTGGTTCCAGTAAATATTCTTTATTATTCTTAAATCTTTTCCATCAGTGTTGATATCTTCCAACATTTTAATCAGTTCATCATGTTTTACTTTATCAAATGCCTTAGTATAATCTATGAAGCACAAATATATGTCTCTCTGTTTCTCTATTGACCTTTCTATTAGTGTCCGTAATGTATAAATTGCATTGTTTGTGCCCTTTCCTTCCACAAATCAATACTGTTCTTCACTAATTTCCATTTTTATTTTCTTTTTGGTTCTTCTCATTATGATTCTGAGTAGAAGCTTCGTGATATGGTTTATAATGTTAATTGTACGAAAATGTTCACAATCAATTGCTCCTGGTCTTTTTGGTATAGCTATAAATACAGATTTCAGCATATCACTGGGTAAATATCCACTGCTGTAAATATCATTCAACATTTTGGTTAATATATCTACTCCAAATTCTCCCAATACTTCTAATTCTTCTATTGTGATTTCATCTGGCCCAGCTGTTTTTCCTTTCTTCATACGTTTCATAGCGTCAGCGACTTCTTCTTTCAGAATTGGTGGACCTTCTAAGTTACTATCTTCTGTTAATTCTCCCCTTTCTCCTTCATATAATTCTCTTATATACTCATTCCACCTCTTCATTATAGCATCTTCCTCTAATATTATCTTTCCTGTTTTTGATTTCAAACACCCTGTATTTATTCTTGTCATGTAAAGGATATCCACTAAAATCAAAGGCGCTATCTCGTAACACCAAAATCACAATATACAAAACACTGATCAGACCAGTTGTGCTGTATGGCTCTGAAACCTGGAGTACAACGAAAAGAGACGAAGCCTTGTTACAAACCTTTGAGAACAAAATTTTAAGACGCATCTTTGGACCCATTAGGGATACACATAGTGGAGAGTGGAAAAGAAGAAGTAACAAAGACATTTATGATCTGTTTAAGTCCCCGCTAATCACTGGTATCATGAAGGCTAATAGACTACAATGGCCAGGGCATATAGAAAGAATGGAAGATAATAGGGAAACAAAACTCGCTTACACTCAGGAAATAAATGACCGTAGACCCCGAGGTAGACCAAGAAGGCGGTGGAGAGATAATACATATACAGACCTACAAGCACTTGGAATCAACGACTGGCAAGAGAAGGTCCACCAGAGAGACGAATGGAGACGGATTGTATTTGCAGCAAAGAACCTCAATGGCTCGGAACGCTGAAGAAGACAAGATGTAAAGGATATGCAAAACATTTTTTTCCCTGAACAAGCCTGGACAACTTACTCACACCAAGAGAAACGTTTAAACAGCTTTCATATGCGGGTGTCTGCGAAGAATTCTTGGTATTAAGTGGCAAGACAAAGTCATAAATACTGAAGTACAGTGGTACGTCGGGTTACGAACGCCTCAGGTCACGAACAATTCAGGTTACAAACAACAACTTCGAAAATGTTGTCTCGGGTAACGAACAATGCCTCAGGTTACGAATGAAGGCGAGATAGAGAGAGAGAGAGAGAGAGAGAGAGAGAGAGAGAGAGAGAGAGAGAGAGAGAGAGAGAGAGAGAGAGAGAGAGAGAGCAAGGTGTAACGTTGGAGACAAAAGATCGCGTACAATACAAACAGTACTACAGATGAGCTTGAAGATCTTCAGAATGAACAGCTAAAGAAATTAAAGGAGGAGCAGTCGTCCGATGATGAGGAGTAAGTGACAATTTCAACTGCCAGGATTAAAGAAATTTGCAGCAAGTGGGCAGACGTCGAAGACTTCATTGTGAACCATCAATCCAAACAAACTTGCTGCTAACAATGCAGTAAACCTGATGAATGATAACACGATGGCCCACTTCAGAAAGATTCTCCAGCAAAGGAAGCGACAAATTTCCTTTGATAGTTAGTTTCTCCGCGAAGAAAGATTCCCAGTCGACTGCCAAGGAACAGCGACAAGATACCCCTGAAACTAATGATTCAGAATAATAAAGAAAGTGACAAATTTCCCATGATCGTTTACTTGGTAATAAAGGTAGACTAAATCTTTCTTTCTTTTTTTTTTTTAAATTTTACATATAATTCATTTTGTTGTTTTCTTTCTCTTTATTCAATACGTGAAGTACACGTATTCTTTACGTTTTGTCAGGTAAACGACCGGATGTTAATAAATAAGAACGATTCTTTCATCTTGAAACGGATTGTCTTTATTTCATTGAATTCAATGTTTCGGGTTACGAACGTTTCGGGTTACGAACCGAGTTCTGGAACGAATTAAGTTCGTAACCCGCGGTACCACTGTACTGGAAAGATCAGGTTGTGTGACGTTTCGCTCCATGCTCAGTCTTCGTAGACTTAGATGGATAGGACACATTAGGAGGATGGATGATGGTAGAATACCAAAGGACATCTTTGTTGGTGAATTACAGATGGGTAAGAGATCGCAGGGTCGGCCTCTACTACGATACAAAGATGTGTGTAAGCGGAACATGATTGATACTGGCATTGATAATGCACATTGGGAGCAAGTCGCCGCTGAACGTGTTGCATGGAGGGCAAACATCAGAAATGGAATAAAGACAAAGGAGAAAATGATTGCAGATAGGTCACGCACTAGGCGTGTGAGACGTCAGATGGTGAATGATATTGATAATGAACATGTGTTCACATGCATCCATTGTGGATGAACATTTACCGTGGGAATTTGTCAAATCAGTCACATTCGCTACCGCCATGGGTTGTAGTTATTATGATTTTTTTAAGCACAGTGTAACAAACTATCGTCTGTCAAGACGGAAAGGTGCCATTAAACCAAGGCAAACGCTGGGAATATTCCAATCTTAGGTGTGTTGCGTATCCCTTACGGGACGTTGCAGTCAACACCAGCATTTTCAGCTGCTGTTGATGTACTAGGCAAGTGTTACGTTCAGTAGTTTACCATTGCTTTCTGAACGACCGGCCTCTATACCTTTTTCGAAAAAACCAGCACCGCCGTGTTTCGAACCCGGGTATACGGGCTCACAAACCGCGTTCGCAAGCCCTTCAGCCACAGATGGCCAGAATTCAGTGAATAATTACTTCGTGGTGACAGATGAGATCAAATGTGAATGAAAATACATTGGGCTCATGCATGCTTAAGTTAGTGCTTGTCCTTTACAAGACGTCACAATCAACCCAGCATTTTTGGGATATTCATGATTTACTAGGCACTTTTTACATTTAGTTTACCCTTACTTTCTGAACAACCGACGCTCATACCAACGAATCACCGCAAAGCGGCCGGCTTCTCAAACCACCAGCAGCTGATTTCGAGTCCTGGACTCAGTAGTCGGCGGAATTGTGAAACGTGTTCACTGTCACTGGATTCCAGCGCCGGTCTTGTATCCTGAACACGCTATCAATAAAACAATATACCAGTAGAAATTTACAATGTGTCATTGAGAAAGTCGGGCAGAGAAAATAACAATTATCGTAATCACGAAATGTTACCCTGCCGAGATTCCGTCAAAAACATGCAGATCCATTTCCTGAACAATACACACAAACATGAACAATTAATGCGAATCACGTAGATCAATCAGTTTAATTAGTTATGTCAACTATATCCTTTCTTGAATATAAAAGCTGTCAGATATTACAGAAACTCGGTTTCGATTTCTTGTAGATAAATCGATCTAACGCACAATCAGTGAATTAATCAGCCAATCAGTTTGTGGACGCCTATTTCTTCGTCATGAAGACATGTGACTGGGCTAGGTTTATTGTGTTTACGTAATTCATTGGCACCTTGCCGTCTTGACAGACGATATTTTCTTACGGTGTGCTTCCAAAAGGCTTAATAACTACAATCCATGGCGGTAGCCAATGTGATTGATTAGATCAACTGGCGCGTTAAATGTTCGCCCACAATGGATGCATGCGAATACATGGTCGTTGCCACCATCACGCAACATCTTACGTCTCACACGCTCGGTGTGTGTGACTATCCTTTGTCTTAATTCCATTTCTGATATTTGTCCTCCATGCAACACGTTCGGCAGCGAATTGCTCCCAATGTGCATTATCAATGCCTGTATCAATCATGTCCCGCTTACACACATCCTTGTATCGTAGTAGACGCCGACCACGAGATATGTTATTTTTCGTAAGTGTGCTTTGGATAATATCCAAGTTTAACATTGGCAGCATCGGATTGGCGTGAATATGTTATTTAATATCT
This sequence comes from Cepaea hortensis, assembly GCA_963921405.1. Taxonomy (NCBI): domain Eukaryota; kingdom Metazoa; phylum Mollusca; class Gastropoda; order Stylommatophora; family Helicidae; genus Cepaea; species Cepaea hortensis. Next base: position 16,244,354 of record OY992883.1, read on the forward strand.
GTCTTTTTGTGGACATAGGTATTTTTGAATGTTTCAGTATGGGTGATAGTTGATATATAAGCGCACCTGCTTGTCGGCATCTGGTTTCGATTTCTCTGTCTATTCTGCCATCTTCTGTGATCATACTTCCAAGATATTTGAATTCTTTAACTTGCTTCCATTAAAGGTCCCAGTAACACGCGAGCGAAGAAAGCCCTCTAGTACTGCTCTATAGTCCCCGAGATTACTCAAACAAATCCTGAAACAGGAAAATACTGTGGGTATGTGAAGTGTTGGCAACATCACATGTTATTGGCTTGAGTGTACAGAGTCATAGGTGGTCAGTCTTTCCCTCTCGTAGCAAGTGTCGAGAGCTGACGTCCAACCTCGTCCGCCAGCTTTCACATTAGTGTGATCATAACGCCCAAACTGCAACACCAATACAGTCGCCATTATCACTAATAATAATGATACCTAGATTATCTCTATCACTAATTCACATGTACAGTTGAAGGCATTTTGGACCGAAATGGTTAGTTCGATCGTTAATCGCTGCCGAAAATAAGAAATATACTAGTTACTGGTCGCCGTGGGTGGTTTAAGGTGTTAGTGAATGCAGTTTCACAATTCTCCGACACACCGGGTCGAGGATCCGATATCAGCCACAGGCAGTTTATAATCAGGCGGCTTTGCATTGATTTCGGTGATATGAGAGTCTGCCGTTCTTAAGCAATGACAAACGTTCAAATTAACTAGTAAATCACAAACAGCCAATATACGTTGAGGTTGATTACAGTGTCCTGAAAAAAGGACACGCAACAAGCTTTAAATAGGTACGGGTATTATCCAACGTCTCCATTCAAAAACCGGCAGGACTAGAAGGTCAAATATTCAAACATTCAGTCTTTGGAACACGAATTTCTGCGTGTGCAGTGTGTGCGTGTTACAGGAGAATGGTAGTTACTGGTGTCTAGTAATATCAGCAACAGAGCTGATCCCAAACAGCAAGGGCCCAGATCTGTTTATAGTCATGAACGCCTACGCCAGTTTGTCTGGTCACGTGATAACAACGGTGATTCTATATCAAAATTAAATTAAATTGCTGAACTGTTCAGGGACGCGAATCTCAACGTTGGACAAGAAGGGGGAAAGGGGTTAGGGGAGGGGGTGGTGGACACTTGTACAGAACCTCTTATTTGATCGCATTATTTTTTTTTCCGCGTTTCCATCCTGTTTCAGGATATTGCGGTCAACATCAGCATCTTTCAGCTGTATGTTGATTCCTAGGCTAGATTACGCTCATCAGCACGCCACGACTTTCTGAGCGACCGGCTCCATACTCTCATAAGTCACTGGCGCGACACGAACCGCTTCCAATTCTTGTGCGCTCAGGTCAATCACGAGAGTATTCGGGGTTACGGAGAAAGCTGCTAACACCTCGACCAAGGAGACCGGCTTGATCGCGTTATAGCTCTCAAAATACCTAGAGTAGTTAACAGATAAGAGAAATGCCGCTTGCAGCAAGATAAACACACACCTAGAGTAGTTAACAGATAAGAGAAACCACGATTGCAGCCAGATAAACACAAGTCACGAAGCAGATACCTAGTGTAGGCTTGCGATGTGTTATAGCCAATACATTATGTAGGCCAGAATACACAGAGGAATTGATGGTCGGTCAGTCCCTCTATGAGGCAGACGAGGGACGTAGGTTTGAAACCGTCGACCGCCAACACCTGTGACATTATCCTCGTAACTCTGCTTGTGATTACACTAACACGCCCGCTTGCAACAGGTTATGGCAATGAATGATACACAAATGTAAGTGTAGATCACGTGAAAGCAAAACACGGATACAGTGTGCGTAGCTTACATCGAATTTAGGCCAGTTGAACAGACACCAAAATGCGAAAATTAATAATTATAATAATAATAATAATAATAATAATAATAATAAGAAGAAGAAGAAGAAGAAGAAGAAGAAGAAGAAGAAGAAGAAGAAGAAGAAGAAGAAGAAGAAGAAGAAGAAGAAGAAGAAGAAGAAGAAGAAGAAGAAGAAGAAGAAGAAGAAGAAAACATGTAATAAATAAGTGAAATCACAATATACACATCCTACGTTTCGGTCCTAGTGCCTTCTTCGGGAACAGCACAAACAGAGTTAAAGGAAAGTATAGCTGTAAATAAAAATTTAACAATATAAATAAGAATTGATTCCGACGAGTGTGGGACTTTATTGCTCAAGAAGGGTATGCAGGTGTTCAAATATATGTGTGTCAAATCAAGACATGTGAAGCCACAAAGGTAGGCACAATCTAACCGAGAAAGATAACGTTAGATATGGATTTGTGGTAGCAAAATATTGAGAGAAGAAAACAGAGTTAAACAATGGCATCTATTACAGTGTTAATTTCAGCTGTATGGCTCCATCGTAAATTTGTTAGCTCTGCGTTCTGAATCTAGCCGGGCTGTCCTAATAGCATGACCATAACATAGATATCCTCGAAACCCTTGCGATCGGGAGAAGTGTATTGGTTTGAGACGGTTTATCGGAATGTTGTGTAATGTCCCTAAGATCGGTCAGGACCGGTCAGCCAGGAGTCTTCTGGTCTGTCCAATATATGTTATGCTAATCTTTTGCCAATAATATCATATTATGGGATGTGCACTTTGCCACACTGATTTCTGTTTAACTGGCCTGAGTCATTGAAGGGTATGACTACTGACATATGCCTGGGTTATTGACAGTGAGGTGAGTGACCTGGTAGCGAGACTACGAGATAAACACCAGCCATGAGAAATAATGGTGAGGGTAGATCGAGACCCCCAGGGTGGATGGGGAGAGAGACAGTTTTAGGCTGGGGTGTAATGTTGTGGGGAGCCCAGGGAGGGGCTACACAGCAGGGTTAAAAGACAGTGGAAAACTTTGACTGGGCAGTGGAAGCTGGGACCGACTGAGGAGTCGGGTCGCTGGAGGACAGTTGATGTTTTGGCGCCGAGCAGATCGGTAGTCGAAGAAGTGGGAGCTTAGACTGACTGCGGTCAGATCTTTTGTTGTGTTGTTCTCCCAGTTGTGAATGCAGGCCTAAAACCCAGTGGGGGTTAGATAGTTAATGGAGGCGTGAACCCAGAGTGGGTTGAATAGTTAGTGGAGACTAGACCCAGTGTGTGGTGTATTGTGTGAGGTCCAGCGGTGGATAGTAGCTGGATTAACTGTCTTGTGGATTTGAGATGAAGCAGGCCGTGAGAAGACAGTGATGTGTACGTGTTAAAGTGTGAGGAGGATATTTATATTCTATGGATTATATTGTTTCTGGATATATAAGGATGTTCCGTTTGTCCGTGTTCTTTCTGCAATAAAGGAGTATGTGCGCCAACTCAATCTTGTTTAATGACTGGTGAATGTGCACTGCGGGGGTGAGTTATATTGTAAGACAGTTAGATAGCCCAATTGACACACCAGGAGTATCGTTACCTAGACAACGACCATATCACGCACTTATCATCAAGAACTTCGTGATAACTACTGTGTTCGTATTTGTGATCTGTCTCTCACGGGATCTATATATTCCTATTTGTTTCATTTTAATAGTATCCACCCCACACACACCCCACCCCCAGTGGTGCAGGGCGGAGATTATAATAATACTGGCGGTCAGTATGGTAGAATGGCTAAGAGCACTCGTTCGTAAACTTCCAGTGTGCTTATACCAAGTAAGCGGGTTCAACCCCTACACCAGCCAGTTGGACTTAAATCTTGACTTCTCGTCCTAGACTTGGGTACGTAAATTGCAAGAACCTCAGAAGTCGGAGTCAGTTCACCTGATGGCGAAGGACAATGGTAATATGGAAAACTAATCCACACACACAACAATCAGCCCAGTACACAATAGTGGCATATGTATGGACTACTCTACAGAAATACTAATACTTAAGATGTGTAGTTAGTTTGAAAACTATAACCCGAACTAGATGAATCTGTTGGTATACCATTTTTGTGTGCCCTGGTTATATTCAGACCACCTAGATGGCTTTAACACATTGCATGGTCAGGACAAGAATACCCGCCTGATCCCAGACTTGTGATTGTGTCAGATGGCGAAGAGTAATCGACAGCGATAACCGGCATGACACGTGATGATGATAATAGTTTTGAAATACTGCCTTTGTAATCATAACGAATTGGGGAAACATGGACATAGTTGTTCTTTATGCTGTACAAGGAAATTAAATCTCGTTACCCGAGAAGATTAACTCGGTCAACAAGTGCCTAAAGAAGTCGGATGTCCTCAAGTCTGCACTCCCTTCTTCTAACTTGTACCGTGTTTCCCCGAAAATAAGATCGGTTCTCGTATTAAATTTAGCTTTAAAAAAAAAAAAACACTAAGCTCATATTCGGAGGAAGGCTTATATTTATTTTTTATTTTTTCAGATACAAAATTCTACATTTTTTTCATGTACAAAATTCTACATTTATTCAAATACAGTCATGTCATCTTTTTTCTGCAACATCGTATTAACTCTCCAGATCCCAAATTCCGGCCTGAATTGCTATCGCTATTTCCTGTAGAACCGGTACAAGTCTTTAATCTCCAGCAATAAAGCTTTCCTTAAATGAGCATTTCTTGTCCATTTAGCCTGCTCGTATTGCATTGGTAACTTTATTTCACACGAGTGACGAGTGAGAGTTATGAACTACATCCGTTCATTATCATGTGCACACCAGTGGTGTCTGTACTCCGACTGGTCATTCGGCAACAAGTTTCTCATTCTAGCTGACGATCTTACCTAGGGCTTATTTTAGGGGTAGGTCTTATATTAAAAGCATCTTGAAAAAATGGTGCTAGGGCTTATTATAGGGGAAGGTCTTATTTTCCGGAAAACAGGTATGAGCGCTCAAACAATACATCATCATCATCATCAAGTGCCGTGCCGGCTGGCGTAGGCGTTCATGGCTCTCCACAGATCTCGATCTTTGGTTTTCTGGATCAACTCTGCTGCTGATATTCCTCCGTGCCACCGTCTCAATCCATCCAGCATCACTTCTCTTGGTCTACCTCTGCCTCTCTTCCCCTCGATCTTTCCAGTTGTTACGATGTTCTCCAATGCCTCTCTTCTCATCACATCACCGAAGAAAGATGTTTGTCTCTGTCTTATTGTTGTATAAACAATACATGTGTGTTTATTTATAACTCCCAGGGAGAAAATATACCAAGCAAAAATGACAAGTCTCCCCGTTCTTTTGCGGTTAAATAAATATATTTAGCGATCAACTGTGTACAAATTGCAAAACTATTCAAGATTTTGATTAACGAAGATACAAACAATACATTGCATGATTTATGTGCTGCCATATTTCGCTGCATCCCGTCATGTACATACTGCAGAAATCGCACAACATAAACGAAAACAATAATATAAATCCTTTACACCGACATATACATCAGACATTTTCACTCAGCAATTTGAATTGTCTACCGCGATAATTATAAACTGACTATCGCATTTTGTTTACACAAAGTTGACTTTTGTCAGATCAATCGGCATTCAAAGCCTTCAAGATGTAAAGATGAGTTGTGTAAACAATTATAAAGTTATTTTAAAAAAAAAAACACACACACAAAAACACCAGGTTTTTAATCAAGCTGGTGGAACATTTGAAAACCCTTTGATCACTCAGCGAGGCTCGTTAAACATTCAATCAATCAATCAGGTACCATCTTGTCACAAAATAAAACCTTGCGTTTAACCAGTGATTATTATAGAGGCTTTCTGATTAAACGGACTATCTGCCAGCGACAACTATTTTAACTAACAGAAAAAACAAATCGGATGTCAAAATCCCAGGACAATATTTGTAGCTGCACGTGTACATCTGGTCGACGGATTGGGAACACTCGGTGGTGAGGGAGACGGGTCCCGGCATCGCTTTGACAGTTTATAAACAGGTCGGATTGGAAGCGGAAGTACTCAGCTCGGAAGTAAACAGTCCGTCTGTCAATTTATAGTTTCCGGACATCATGCAGATTGGCAGATTGCTATTGACTACCGTTGTTGGGATCATACAGTAACTCGCTAGCTTGTCGGGGATGTCAAAACAAGTGATGACAACTCTGACAGTGACTAAGCCAGGGAAAATAGATTCTTGACAATGGATGATATGCCCAAATATCACCTGCAGGACATCCACCCTGTCACGTGACCAATTTTAGTTTTTGCCATAAAACATGATTGGAGAGGACAGTTGACCAAAACCGTGGATTATGATGGACGTGTTTGTGGGAGAGCTCTACAGTGTTAGATTAATTTAATGTTAACTAGCATGTGTCGTTATGGCAAAGTGTAGTAGCCATCCCGGAATGAGGATAGTTTGCATAAGGTTCCCCACCAGTTACTAGGAAACTCAACACTGGTTTTGAAGAAGTGCACTCCAATTGGACGACCACCAGTTGGACTCTAAAATGATTCTTACGGAAAAGGAATAACGTCCGAGAAGAAAGATGGTATATGTTTACGCTGGACTCATACTCAGAAGGGTTCACCATGGCATGGCCCAGAAGAGCCAGCCAATATAACGACTCCTGCGTGGTATGGTTCCCATACGATGGGTGATGATTGTTGATATATCACACATCAGACAAACATTGTTTAAGGAACGAGAACATTAACGGATAAGTCACATCGTGTGCTAGATTCCAGTGTAATATTACATATGACATATACTTGAACCTATATGAACACTAGTTAGGATCAAGTGTAGAAACATTAACAATAAAACCTAAATACACTACAAAGGATTTGTGCATTCTTTAGGACCGATAGGAACTTACAAAGTTAGTTTGCAACCAGTCCGTAATCAATCTGTACTTACAAACAGTATCTATTTCGGATGATCATGAAGATGGATTACCAGGTGGCTACCGATGACAGTCAGTATCCGGCAAGAGGGTTTTGACACTGGGTGAGGTGCACTGGTTATGATTTAATGTGCTGTGGTGTGCCCTTGCAATGAAGAAACTATGCTATTATCTGAAAGTCCGATCATACACACATTATAGAACACATCACACATTTTCTTCGCATACACGCCTTACGTACATTCCACATTTTTCTTTTAATAAATTAATCTTTATTAATTTTTAGAAGCAAGAGTTGTTGAATATGTTGCGTTGGGGAAGTATGAGAGGGGGCATAGTACGACAGTGAGCGAGTGATAGGAAAAGGTGTCCATAGGCTGGTGGAGTGTGTTGGAAGGAAGCTGGTGGATTCTCCAGGATATTGAAGGGAAAAAATATTATAATGTGGGTGTTGACTCTCCTCACTCCAGGGACGACACTTTAAAGGAGGACACGACATTATTGGGGGCTCGTAAACGGAATCCTTGGACAGCGGGATCTCTCGTAAACGTGATCCTTGGACAGCGGGATCTCTCGTAAACGTGATCTTTGGACAGAGGGATCCTCGGACAACGGGGTCTTTTGACACGGGATCCTTAGTTATAAAACGGAGATATCATATTGGAGAATCCAGCTAGAGTGAATGTGGATAGGGGTTAGGACTAATATCTTACCTGTTCACACTTCACACGTCTGCATAGGTCTGTGGTCCTGATTCTACTCTTGTCACTGAGTGAATGTGTTGTGTGTGGTAATATCTAGATTTATAGTACTTGTTCATATATCTGTATAGTAATTTGCAGTTATATTGTACTCGACCTGCTAGCTTACCTCTCTGTATAATGGCCACCCCTAAACTAAGCCCAGCAGAATTAAGGGCAAAGGGGGAAGACATGGGATTGTTGGGGTCTGCTCTAACGGATTACATACAGGAAGTGGAGAGAGAGTATCGTCAAGCAGAAAGGGAAGATCGAAAGGCCGAGTTGGAATTGAGAAGGATGGAATTGGAAGCTGAGCAAGCAGCTAAGAAATTTGAAGCTGAGCAAGCAGCTAAGAAATTGGAAGCTGAGCAAGCAGCTAAGAAATTTGAAGCTGAGCAAGCAGCTAGGAAACTGGAAGCTGAACAAGAAGCTCAGAAAAGGGAGCACGAGTACCGGATGAGGGAACTCGAGTTGAAGAGTCAATCTAATGGAGAAACTGAGGGAGCAGTTGGAGGTTCCTCCATCCCAGACTCAACACCAGTAGGTGGACATGGTTACCATGCTATGAAGTTTCCTTTAGCGGTCTACGAGGAGGACAAAGAGAAGATTGACCAGTACCTTCAACGCTTCGAGGCAATGTCTGTTGCTATGGGTCTGGAGCGTAACAAATGGAATCTCAAGCTATCCCAGGGATTACGCGGGACCGGATACGAGGTTTATACTCGCCTGCCACCAGGACATGAGAACAATTACGACGAATTAAAGACGGCTCTGCTGAAACGATTCGAGGTTACGTCACATACCTACCGGAAAAAATTTCGAGCAGCGAAACGAGAACCGGGGGAGTTGTTTGCCGCCTACAGTTTGCGTCTAAAATCTTATCTCCATAAGTGGAGGGATTTGGCTGGGTTCGCACATGACTATGAGAGTCTGGAAGAACTCATGGTGGTCGACCAGCTGAAGAAGCAAATGTCTAAACCTCTCAGGACGTTCCTGGGAGAACAAGGAGCGGAACGTATTGACCTCGTGACTAAATTAGAATACGGTTCGTCGAAGTACATGGGGAGGCAGGGGAAAACCTTTCCACCAACTCCAAAAGTCAAGAGAAACATGATAAGAAGAAAGCCAAAAACTCAGGAACCAAAAAGTGGGAACCTTATGTGCAAATATCAGAGAATAGTTCAGAGAAGAAGAAAGAGGGAAGCAAGAGCACTTCAAGCTCTACACCAAAACGACCGTGGTCGGAGAAGTGGTGTTCAATTTGTAAGTCACCCTCTCACAATACGAGGGACTGCAAATCGAAGGCTAAGAACCCTCACTTCGCAGCATGTCAAGTGACTTCCAAGGAGGTTGTCACGGAAAATGCCAAGGTCAACAAGGAAGCTCGCCACCAGGAGAGCTCACTCAAGTCGGGCACTAGAAAATCTAGGACAGGGAAATGGTGCAACCACTGCAGGTCGAATACGCACAATACTATTGACTGCAGGGAAAAGTCAGGAGACACTCAATTCGTCGTGTGCCCCGGGAAACCTAAGGTGGAGCCCACCGAACAGGTCGAGGCCGAGGAAGAGACTCCAGACCAGGAAAAACCACCTGTAGTGGAATTGGTAGAGATTAACGGTCGTCAGGTGGAGTGTTTATACGACACAGGACTGGACGGGGAGGCCGTGATTTCTGCGGATCTGGTACATCCAGAACAATTCACAGGTGAGACCTTGGATATACAGCCTGCACAGAAGAGTGCTGTAGCCATGAAGTTGCCCATTGCTAATGTGGAGATTCGGTCAAGGTATGTCATCGGCACCATCAAGGCCGCTGTATTGACCGATCCCATTTTCCCCCTAATCCTCGGTTGCCGGTATGTCTTTCTGGGAATGCCCAGGGAGCCAATCCATATGGGAGCAATGCAGACTCGCTCTCAGACGAGAACGGAAGAGGCAGAAGCAATTGTGACTAACCCATTGCCGGGGGAGCTACGAACTGCCCAGAGTGAGGATGATACTTTACGTCCTTGCTACAGAAAGCTGCAGAAAAGTGCTGATCCACCAGGACGGGGACAGTACTACATGAAGAATAGGATACTCTACAGGAGAGCAGGAAGGGGAGACAACCTATACGGTCAGATGGTCGTCCCGAAAGCTCACCGGTCACAGATTCTTCATATGGGGCATACCATCTCCTTTAGTGGACATATGGGTAATGCCGCCACCATGCAGCGAATTTCCTGCCATTACTATTGGCCGGGAATGACAGATGATGTGCGTCGGTATGTGAAGTCATGCCCTGAGTGCCAGAGGGTGGCACCGAAACACTGGACAGCACCGGTGGTGTTGGGTGAGATGCCCATCATGAACTCTCCTTTCGAGAGGGTAGCCATCGATATCGTGGGTCCACTTCCCAGGACTAGGAAGAGGAACATGTATATACTCACAATGGTGGATTGCTATACAATGTGGGGTGAGACCATACCGTTAACCACGATTGACTCGAAAAGAGTGGCGGACGCACTGATGGAGGCCTTTACCAGATTAGGCTTTCCAGATCAAATTCTGACGGACAATGGGTCTCAGTTTTGTGGAAAACTCATGGAGGATGTATTTAGGGTGTTTCACTCTAACCACATACATACCAGCCCTTACCATCCTCAAACCAATGGACAAGTAGAGCATTTCAACGGCACGTTGATGACAATGCTCAGGAAACTAGCGCAGGAAAAACCTGATAGGTGGGATGAATATATCCCAGCCGCACTCTTTGCCTATCGGGAAGTTCCTCATGGCTCAACAGGACTACCACCCGCTATGTTGCTGTTTGGTCGTCCAATCAAAGGACCGTTGGAAGCCATGTTGAGGAGTTGGACTGAAGAGGGGACGTCAGAAGAAGTGATCTCATCCTATAAATACGTGGAGGAACTGAAAGAAAAACTCCACAAGGGATGGACTCTGGCAAATCAAAACTTGAAAAAGGCCAGAAAAAGACATGCGGCTTACTACAACCGTAGGTCTACAGAAAGATCTCTAGAGGTGGGAGATAAAGTCTTGTTGCTACTCCCAACGGGAAACAACAAACTGGAGATAGGTTGGCAAGGACCATTTCCCGTGGAAAGGGTGATATCCAGAACCAACTATCAGATCCGGATCCGGGGAAAGTCGAAGATTTTCCATATCAACCTCTTACGGAAATACGAAGAGAGACCCGGAGACAAGGCAGCTCACCTCATGGCAATGGCAGTTGCAGTGGAGACTGAAGTGGGAACCAGCGAGGGCAGGGAATATGCCTTGGTACACCAGGAAACCTATAGGGATGTGCAAGTGAACCCTGATCTGACCTCCGAGGATAGGGAAAAGATAACCCAGGTTCTCAAGTCTCATAAGGAGATACTGACTGATAAACCAGGACGAACGAGGTTGGTGGAGTTCGAGATGACTTTGACCACACAGGAGCCTGTTCGTCAAAAGGTTTACCCAGTGCCATTCTCTAAAGAAAAGGCCCTGGAGGAGGAAATACAGAAACTGCTGGAGGATGACGTGATTGCACCATCCACATCCCCATACAATGCAGGGGTAGTTTTGTTACGCAAACCAAGTGGAGAACACCGGTTGTGTATAGATTACCGACTTCTGAACAGTCACACACAATTTCAGGTGGAACCTTTGCCGAATCCAACGCAGTTATTCGCTAGGCTCCATAAGGCTCGGTACTTTTCAAAGGTGGATCTGAGTCGGGGTTACTATCAGATACCAGTCAAACCGGAGATTCGACCACTGTTGGCTTTCAGTACACCCAGTGGACACTACGAATTCAAGGTCATGCCCTTTGGACTCAGCAATGCACCTAGTGTTTTTACACGCATGATGAGGACTTTACTTGATCCTTTACAGGATCCGTCCATCATCTCATTCATGGATGATATTCTGATTTCCAGTGACAGCTTGGATGACCACTTACAATCCTTGGAGAGAGTGTTTAATAGGCTCAAGGAAGCAGGGCTTACTGCTCGTCCAACCAAGTGCATGATTGGTTACGAAACTCTGGAATTTCTAGGTCACATCATCACTCCAGGACACATTGTCCCAGAAGAGAAGAACCTGGAGAAAATCAGAAATGCACCAAGGCCAAAAACGAAGAAGGATGTGCGATCTTTTCTCTCATTGTGTGGGTTCTACCACAAATTTATCACACATTTAACTGAACTTGGAGCTCCATTGACGGAAACCTTGAAAAAGGGATTCCCGGACCAAATCATTTGGACACCAGAATGTGAGAATGCCTATAGTCAGTTAAAGGAGGCCTTGGTCAGCAAACCTGTATTACAGCTCCCTGACCTTTCCAAACCATTTGTGTTGAGAACGGATGCGAGTGCGATTGGGATTGGGGCAGCTCTGTTACAGGAAGGAAAAGACGATGCTTCGGTTTTGAAACCTGTAGCATACGCAAGTAAGAAACTTCTACATGCGGAGAGGAATTATTCAACCGTCGAGAGAGAGAGTGCTTGTCCCTCGTATGGGCAGTGCAAAAATTCCAGCCATATTTGTATGGAGTTAAGTTTCAAGTCCAGTCGGATCATCAGCCCCTGATGTTCCTGGCTACTTCTCAGAAGCTCAACGCCCGTTTGATGCGGTGGTCGTTGTTACTTCAGCCCTATAATTTCACAGTGGAGTACATTCCTGGGAAGGAAAATGTTGGAGCGGATTTCTTATCAAGACACCCAGCTCCTGAAGAAGAAGAATGAATCATCTGGATTAAACTCACGGTGGAAAAGAGTGAGATGGACTACTCTCTTAAGAGGGGGCCTATGTCACAAAATAAAACCTTGCGTTTAACCAGTGATTATTATAGAGGCTTTCTGATTAAACGGACTATCTGCCAGCGACAACTATTTTAACTAACAGTAAAAACAAATCGGATGTCAAAATCCCAGGACAATATTTGTAGCTGCACGTGTACATCTGGTCGACGGATTGGGAACACTCGGTGGTGAGGGAGACGGGTCCCGGCATCGCTTTGACAGTTTATAAACAGGTCGGATTGGAAGCGGAAGTACTCAGCTCGGAAGTAAACAGTCCGTCTGTCAATTTATAGTTTCCGGACATCACGCAGATTGGCAGATTGCTATTGACTACCGTTGTTGGGATCATACAGTAACTCGCTAGCTTGTTGGGGATGTCAAAACAAGTGATGACAACTCTGACAGTGACTAAGCCAGGGAAAATAGATTCTTGGCAATGGATGATATGCCCAAATAACACCTGCAGGACATCCACCCTGTCACGTGACCAATTTTAGGTTTTGCCATAAAACATGATTGGAGAGGACAGTTGACCAAAACCGTGGATTATGATGGACGTGTTTGTGGGAGAGCTCTACAGTGTTAGATTAATTTAATGTTAACTAGCATGTGTCGTTATGGCAAAGTGTAGTAGCCATCCCGGAATGAGGATAATTTGCATAAGGTTCCCCACCAGTTACTAGGAAACTCAACACTGGTTTTGAAGAAGTGCACTCCAATTGGACGACCACCAGTTGGACTCTAAAATGATTCTTACGGAAAAGGAATAACGTCCGAGAAGAAAGATGGTATATGTTTACGCTGGACTCATACTCAGAAGGGTTCACCATGGCATGGCCCAGAAGAGCCAGCCAATATAACGACTCATGCGTGGTATGGTTCCCATACGATGGGTGATGATTGTTGATATATCACACATCAGACAAACATTGTTTAAGGAACGAGAACATTAACGGATAAGTCACATCGTGTGCTAGATTCCAGTGTAATATTACATATGACATATACTTGAACCTATATGAACACTAGTTAGGATCAAGTGTAGAAACATTAACAGTAAAACCTAAATACACTACAAAGGATTTGTGCATTCTTTAGGACCGATAGGAACTTACAAAGTTAGTTTGCAACCAGTCCGTAATCAATCTGTACTTACAAACAGTATCTATTTCGGATGATCATGAAGATGGATTACCAGGTGGCTACCGATGACAGTCAGTATCCGGCAAGAGGGTTTCGACACTGGGTGTGGTGCACTGGTTATGATTTAATGTGCTGTGGTGTGCCCTTGCAATGAAGAAACTATGCTATTATCTGAAAGTCCGATCATACACACATTATAGAACACATCTCACATTTTCTTCGCATATACGCCTTACGTACATTCCACATTTTTCTTTTAATAAATTAATCTTTATTAATTTTTAGAAGCAAGAGTTGTTGAATATGTTGCGTTGGGGAAGTATGAGAGGGGGCATAGTACGACAGTGAGAGAGTGATAGGAAAAGGTGTCCATAGGCTGATGGAGTGTGTTGGACGGAAGCTGGTGGATTCTCCAGGATATTGAAGGGAAAAAATATTATAATGTGGGTGTTGACTCTCCTCACTCCAGGGACGACACTTTACAGGAGGACACGACACGTCTCCACAATGATGGCTGGCTGCAATGGATCTTCAACGATGTCTCTCTCTCTCTCTCGTCTTGATTGTATATTCTGTCATACTGCTGTTCGTCCGTCTCTTGATTTTATTTTCCTACTTGTATCATTGTCAATCTCTCGCTCGCTTGCCTTCAACCTTACCCTCCAGTGTGGTTTTTATAAGAGTGCTATGTCTTTTAACGCAGCAGAAATATTACGCTTGCTTCTTTTTTCATTCTTTCATCAACTCTCTTTTCATTGACTTCTTTGGTGGTTTCGGAATTTGACGTTTGAAGATTGAGCACAACCCACTACTGGTGACGCTTTTCTCTTTTCATTCCCTGATTTACTAGAACCTCTGTATTTGATTGTTTTTGTTTCCATGAAATACGACATGCTCTTTTATGTATCCATATGGCCAGGGCTTTATTTCGACTTTCTTATTGTTTGTTCATTGTCTAGGCTTCCCCGCCATACAGTAGTGTTGCATATAAATACCATTTGTCAATTCTCATTTTAATGCGTTGTTAATCTCTCTAGACGTTAATACTGATTTCATTATGTTGAATGAATATTTGGCCATTCCTATTCTTATTGATTTCTGTTTCACGTTGAGAATTAAGAACATAAAATTCTTGCAATTTTTGTTTTAAGACAAAACATGAGGATACTTGTTTCTTATATAGTTAAAAGTTATTTGCACATCTTTTACAGCACGTTGCGTTCTACCCCATCATTTTTTGGCTGTTTGTGATTTATTGGCAACTTTACTTTCAGTAGTTTGCCATTGCTTTCTGAACGACCGGCATTCATACCATTGAATAAAAACCAGCGCCAGGCGGTCTGGTGTTAAACCGCCCGCAGCTGTGCTTTGAACACGGTATACGGGATCAGGAACGTGTCCGTAATCCGTTTGGCACAGAACCGGCTATATTGGAAGATTTGGAAAGTCGCTCACACTAGGATACAGATTCAGATAAGTACCCTTAATATTGTCATGTAGTGTGTTTCGTGTAGTTTTATGTCGGTTTGTGTTTGTTTGTCCTGTGCTGACGAAGGCTTTGGCCGCAACGTCCAATTTGTTTCTTGTAATCGTGTTTCACTAAAGCTCACAATCTACTTCTCGTTTTTTGGTGATATATTGTAAGAGCACAGTAAAGTAATGAATTAGTTAAGTTGTATTGTAAGTGTAGAGTAAATTAATAAAATAGTTCAGTTATATTGTAAGAGCAGAGTAAAGTAATAAAATAGTTAAGTTATATATTGTAAGAGCACAGTAAAGTAATGAAATAGTTCAGTTATATTGTTAGAGCACAGTAAATTAGTAAAATATTTCTTTTATATTTAAGAGTAGAGTAAAGTAATAAAATAGTTCAGTTATACTGTAAGAGTAGAGTAAAGTAATAAAATAGTTAAGTTATATATTGTAAGAGCACAGTAAAGTAATAAAATAGTTCAGTTATATTGTTAGAGCACAGTAAATTAATAAAACATTTCTTTTATATTTAAGAGTAATAAAGTAAAGTAATAAAATAGTTCAGTTATACTGTAAGAGCGAAGTAAAGTAATAAAATAGTTCAGTTATACTGTAAGAGCGAAGTAAAGTAATAAAATAGTTCAGTTATACTGTAAGAGCGAAGTAAAGTACTAAAATAGTTCAGTTATACTGTAAGAGCGAAGTAAAGTAATAAATTAGTTCAGTTATACTGAAAGAGCGAAGTAAAGTAATAAAATAGTTCAGTTATACTGTAAGAGCGAGGTAAAGTAATAAAATAGTTCAGTTATACTGTAAGAGCGAAGTAAAGTACTAAAATAGTTCAGTTATACTGTAAGAGCGAAGTAAAGTACTAAAATAGTTCAGTTATACTGTAAGAGCGAAGTAAAGTAATAAAATAGTTCAGTTATACTGTAAGAGCGAAGTAAAGTAATAAAATAGTTCAGTTATACTGTAAGAGCGAAGTAAAGTAATAAAATAGTTCAGTTATACCGTAAGAGCGAGGTAAAGTAATAAAATAGTTCAGTTATACTGTAAGAGCGAGGTAAAGTAATAAAATAGTTCAGTTATACTGTAAGAGCGAAGTAAATTAATAAAATAGTTCAGTTATACTGTAAGAGCGAGGTAAAGTAATAAAATAGTTCAGTTATACTGTAAGGGCGAAATAAAGTAATAAAATAGTTCAGTTATACTGTAAGAGCGAAGTAAAGTAATAAAATAGTTCAGTTATACTGTAAGAGCGAAGTAAAGTAATAAAATAGTTCAGTTATACTGTAAGAGCGAAGTAAAGTAATAAATTAGTTCAGTTATACTGTAAGAGCGAGGTAAAGTAATAAAATAGTTCAGTTATACTGTAAGAGCGAAGTAAAGTAATAAATTAGTTCAGTTATACTGTAAGAGCGAGGTAAAGTAATAAAATAGTTCAGTTATACTGTAAGAGCGAAGTAAAGTAATAAAATAGTTCAGTTATACTGTAAGAGCGAAGTAAAGTAATAAAATAGTTCAGTTATACTGTAAGAGCGAAGTAAAGTAATAAAATAGTTCAGTTATGCTGTAAGAGCGAAGTAAAGTAATAAAATAGTTCAGTTATACTGTAAGGCTACTCAGGCTAATGAAACTAGAACATTATATACAACAATAAGACAGAGACAAACATCTTTCTTCGGTCACGTGATGAGAAGAGAGGCATTGGAGAATATCGTAACAACTGGAAAAATCGAGGGGAAGAGAGGCAGAGGTAGACCAAGAGAAGTGATGCTGGATGGATTGAGACGGTGGCATGGAGGAATATCAGCACCAGAGTTGATCCAGAAAACCAAAGACCGAGATCTATGGAGAGCCATGAACGCCTACGCCAGCCGGCACGGCACTTGATGATGATGATGATACTGTAAGAGCGAAGTAAAGTAATAAACAGGAAAAGATAGTTTTACAAGCCTTTGGAATATGGTGCTAGATTCATTTTTGTAAAGATCAATCGACACGCAGTCTGTGACGTCGTGTGTATCGACACTCAGTCTGTGACGTCGTGTGTATCCACACTCAGTCTGTGACGTCGTGTATATCGACACTTAGTCTGTGACGTTGTGTGTATCGACACTCAGTCTGTGACGTCGTGTATATCGACACTTAGTCTGTGACGTCGTGTATATCGACACTTAGTCTGTGACGTCGTGTGTATCGACACTCAGTCTGTGACGTCGTGTGTATCTCGCCAGTCGCGTTTACTTTCCATGACACGTCCTGGTACAAATTTTACGTCGACGTGATCGAAAGAAAAAGAGCTCTCGCTCTTAAACTTCCAATGAGCTGATGGCGAGGTCGTCGTTTCAATCCCTACACCGGTATTAAATTGGACTTAAACGCTGACTTCTCGTCCAGACAGCAATGGCAAACTACACAATGAACAATTAACTAAAAACATCACCTTGTCTTGATTGCAATGTCCTGCAAATGACATGCTACATGTTTGTAATCAAAGTTGTAAACTGAATTTAAAACACCCTTAAATGATAAACCAAAACATACCTGTAAATTATACACACAACCTACAGCCGTATTCAGTCCAGTGAAAACATGCATTCAGTGATGAAAAAACCACAGAAGTAGATTGTGTTCGCTGATTACAATATCGATTACAGGGTAGGGAATCGAATACGTCATTGTTACTGCATTTAGTTACGGATGTAATTTCAGGGGTTCTCAATTCTATTGATGTTACACCCTTTGTTGAGAGGTCAGCGCGCATGTGTAGGAAGACCGGGGGAGGGGGAGTGGGAGGTATATGCCTTTGATCGTCAGGGGATTTTCCTTTAATTGAGAATTTCTTGTTCTGCAAGGTTATCACAGTGAACTCAAATTTGGTAGAAATGTGTTCAAATGGAGTAATACTCACTCGGTTTGGGCTTAGTAGATTACACCGTATTTGCTGCAACGTTTTAGTCATCTCGCGTTAATTACGAGGGGAAGTCAATAAGTAAGTCACAAATGGCTGTAGAAAAAATAACTAAAACTGAATATGATAACAACTTGAAACAAGTTTATTTTTATACGTACATTGTCCCTTTATTTCTCAATATAATTTCCACTAACATTGATGCACTTATCCCATCGTTTTATCAATCCTCCCGAACCGGCCGCATAGAACTGCGTGCTCTGTTTTCTAAACCACGTTTTCACTTCACATTCAACTTCGGCGTCATTCGCGAAATGTCTCCCGCCACGGTGGGTTTTCAGTGGACCAAAAAGGTGGAAATCGCTAAGGGCTAAGTCGTGGCTGTAAGATGGATGTTCCAGAACTTCCCACCTTATTTGGTTAATTTTCTCCTGAGTTAATCGAGCTATATGTGCTCTGGCATTGTCATGAAGAAGCAACACTCCTATAGTCGGCAGTCCTGGGCGTTTTCTTCGAATTGCATCATGAAGCATCGATAGAACTTCACAGTACGATTCAGAATTCACCTATTGCAGATGCTACAGAGTCTAACGTTACTCGCCTGTTACCTCTAATCATCTCCTCCACCCGCTGCACAGATGCTTCTGTTGCAATCTCAACAGGACTATCAGATCAGATTTCATCAACAAACAATTTTAGAGCGTCCTTGAGAAAATGTTCCTACCCAGCTATGCACCGCTTTACGGGACAAACATTTGTAAGCATAAATAGGAAGCATTTTCTTATGTATTGCCTTTGCAGGTAGTCCTTTGGCCTACAAAAAACGCGCAACAGCACGTTGCTCTTTGGTTGTAAACTCCGTAAGTACATTCGCATTTTGTTTATGCGCTGCGCATGCGCATGAGACACCTAGCGCCACCTGACGAACGGGAATATAAAGTTCGATGTTGTTGTCACCTAATGACAGATGTAGAAAACACCAACTACATTTACCTGCCATCCCACAGAACTGTGTGACGTACTTATTGACTTGCCCTCGTAGTTTTCGTAATCAACACACCGACGTTACAAACTGATGAAAGAAATTGTTGTAAAATGCCACATGTATGAAATATATTTTCATTATGGATTCAAGCCTATAAAATGTAATTTTAATTATTATTTAAATTTGGAAACCGCTCAGTTGTTATAACAGTTGTTATTTATGTTTATGATAAGTGAATCAACAAAATCGAGAAGTAAAATAGGTAAGCTTTATTAGAACGCCATCACAAGTGACAAAAGGGATGTTCCGTCTAAATTATTTATCAGCACACACACAACAAACACACACTGATACAACTACATGACAAACTCTACATCAAATATATGAAGGTTACTCATCTGGTTCCTTGTTATTGACTTAACACTGTGTAGCTCAATATTTATATTTATATTATGGACTTTACACTGTGTAGCCTAATATGTATATTTATGAAGGTTTTACAATTTGCCATCTCTGTGGCGAAAGGGCTACGGATAAAGTTCGTAATCGTGTTCGAAGCAACGCGTGCGCAAGATTTGGAAGCAGACCGCCTTGCGTTGATTTCCCATACAATGGTATGAGTGCCGGTCATTCAGAAAGCAACGGGACACTACTGAACGTAAAATTGCCCAGAAATCGCGAACAGCCAAAATATGCTCGGGTTGACTTCGACGTCCTGTAAAGCATATGCAACTAACTATAGTATGTCCCGATTTGAATGCCTTCATTCACGATCAATTATTTTGAAAACTTTCTGTTTACCCCCACCCAAGGCATATGTCTTTGATAGGTCCAAAAACAACTTAAATCATCGAAAGCGGCGACATTCCTTTGATGTTTTGCTGAACAACTAGTGATTTCTCGCTAACAAAGTTATGTTTACAGTAATGGGAGACCTGCCAATTCAGATGACACACAAAGGAGTATCCGGATTCGTATGGGAGTGGGTGCAATGAAAGAATTAGCTTAAAATCGACAGGGGCAGCTGCATTGCACTGGGTTTTTATCCCATATGGTTCAGTTTCTTTCCGCAGCGCGGAAAGCGTCGCACAAAGCACGAACTCCGTAACTCCAGCGACGACCCTCGGGAGTCTCCGAAAAAATGCACTCGTGAAATGAAGGACGCGGCCCGGAATCGAACATACAACCTTCGGAGCCCGAGCCAGACGGCTTAACCACTTCACCACGGAGAATCCCGAGAGGGGTGCAATGTGTAATATTAGTAAAGACAGAGAATTTACAGAAGCACGGGGTAAATTATTTGTAAATTAACAGGAAAGTAGAAGGAATATATTTCTTACCTTATTTTTCATTTCCTTCATGTTTCTTCAGCTGCTGGTTAATAAAATGTACACAAGTACTCATGTTAGCTTTTTATATTGAGTTCGTGAAAGCTTCCAAATAGCTGTGCGTTAATGTGCGTATGGAGTGACTAGAAATGATACCGCAATTTAGTCATCATAGTTCCATTTTTAAGGATCTGTTCAGCTGTCTGTGTAGTTTGTTCACACGTACACATGGGTGACAGACCCGCTTTGAGTCTTCGTGAAAGACTGTCTAATCTACTGTTTACCGTTCAGGGACGGAACATGATTACTTGTTTTGCACTATGAAAATAGCTGTCAGTGTCTCTTTCATATTGAGGCCAAAAAAAAAAAAAAACACACACACACACTAGGTAGGTAGGTAGGTAGGTAGGTAGGTAGGTAGGTAGGTAGGCAGGTCGGTCGGTCGGTCGGTCGGTCGTCGGTCGATCGATCGATCGATCGATCGATCGATAGATAGATAGATAGATAGATAGATAGATAGATAGATAGATAGATAGATAGATAGATAGATAGATAGATAGATAGATAGATAGATAGATAGATAGATAGATAGATAGATAGATAGATAGATAGATAGATAGATAGATAGATAGATAGATAGATAGATAGATAGATAGATAGATAGATAGATAGATAGATAGATAGATAGATAGATAGATAGATAGATAGATAGATAGATAGATAGATAGATAGATAGATAGATAGATAGATAGATAGATAGATAGATAGATAGATAGATAGATAGATAGATAGATAGATAGATAGATAGATAGATAGATAGATAGATAGATAGATAGATAGATAGATAGATAGATAGATAGATAGATAGATAGATAGATCCCCGTCAGGAGCTGGGCGAAGCCGGGCCGAGCCAGCTAGTTTATTTATATAATCACGTTTCATGAAAGAACCCACAGTTTGACGACACCTCTGAACTATCCCATATAAATTCCCTCAGTCTGTGCCAAAACGAAAACCGCCAGACAAATTCAAAAATAGCGGGGGTGTGTCTTGCTGAAGCTGTAATACTCTTAAAATGATGGCATGAATCCGGGAGCCGTATATTATATACCGCATATAAACAAACATTGAAATCTGCTGTACAATCTCCAGAAAAAAAAATTGTTTTGTTGGGTGGACATAATGATAAGGTTATATGCTAAATCTCATCATTTTCCCTCAGTTGGTTACTGAGATATTGAATTTTATATTGAGGCAAAAAAAAAAAAAACTATAACTTACAACTTGCAGAAACTCCTATCATCCTATATCCTGAACTGGATGGCGCCTTCGGCAGCCTCTGTGGGTAAATATAAAAACCCCTTTAATGTTTCTCCCGGTGCCGTCGTGCGAACGGTTTCGCATAAAATCTTTTAAACCCCATTCTTCAACTGGTTCAGATTTTGGGTGGAGTCGTAAACAATCTTATGGGTTGACACTGGCTGATGGTCGACTCTCGTGCAGATGTCTGGGTGGTTATATCTATCTAGTTGTTGATGCGTGTCACCAGGTGCTGAGAATCACCTTCCGAATCCAGCGACCCAAATCCGCGAGACTTCTTAACCCTTTTCTTTTCTTTTCTTTTTTTCTTAGCTTCCCAGCTTTCTTAATGTGCCTGCTGTATCTTTTTTATGCGCATTTATCGCTGTTAAGACTGCATATAAAATAATAAAACTGTTATTTTCAAGGTGAACGGACTTTGTGGTTAATCCATCAGTATCGGTTTTTCCATTACCCCTACTCCGTTTAAACTCAGAAAGTAAGATAGATGCATATCCTTTACAGGACGTAGCAGTCAACTCCAGAATTGTTTTTTTATTTTTATTTTTTTTAATTTTTTGGTGCTGTTTGTGACTCTTGGACATGTTTACGTTCAGTGGTTTGTCATTGCTTTCTGAACGACCGGCACTCTTGTCATTGTATGGATACCAACGCAAGGTGACCTTTTTCCAAATCTCCTGCAGCTGTGTTTCCAAAGCGGGATGCGGGATTATGAAAGGCATATGTATGTAACTCCTTTGCCGCAGATTCGGCTGACTTGATAACAGTGTTCGCTAGTAGTGGATTTTCTGTAAAGGCCATCTTGTTTATTCGCTTCCTTTATAACCTGCGTCTGAGCTAAGAATGTAGGTCAACCTAAATGTCTTCTTCTTATGCTCTTTATGCTCCATTGGGACAAAGGCCTTCAAGCAAACCACGCCAAGCCTTCCTATCTTGCTCTTTCTCCTGCAGCTTCGCCAATGTCCTGCCAATTGTATCCTTCCCTATCTGATGGTCACCTGTATCACGTGATGCTCCCTACCGGACGAAGAAACTCGTTATCTTTATCAATTTTGTTTAGATGCTTTATTGTCTTGGGAAAATACAGCGGTAGTTTCTCCTTGCCTTCCGCCGGTTTAAGGTCACTTAAGGTCAGAACCATTTTATCAGATGAAGAACATCTTATGCAATAAGTCCTTGTCTTTAAACATTAGAGAGAAAAAAAGAGTTGTTGCACGTTACATAAAACACACTTTCACATACGGCTGCGAATCCTGGACAATTAGTAAACTGACGAAAATACCCATGGAAGCCTTGGAGATGTGGTTTTATAGAAGAATGCTGAAAATTAATTGGACAACCAAAATGAGCAAACTGGATATTTTGAAAGAAGCTAAATCGGAAAGACAATTTATCACAAACATAAGCAGCAAGCATATTTTTTTTGGCCGCACTATGAAAAGACAAAATCTGGAATATGTTGCGACAACCGGACAGATCTGTGGAAAGAGAGATAGAGGAAGACAGCGTGAGAAAATTATTGACAGTCATGGCACGGAAGGGAGTCAACACATGAATTGATCCTGACTGAGATGGCAAGTTGTGGAGGGGCGTGATCCCCAACGCCAGCCGGCAATGCACTGAATGATGAAGATGATGTGATGTTCTCATCTGCGGGTCTTTTTATGTCTCCCACTATGTTTTTCACCTTGTGGATTTTATAAAAGATGGGGTCTAGTTATATTGTCATCACGTTTTCCCAGTGCTTATCCTATCCAGTCTTTTCTTCACCGATGAATCTCTGGAGTTTGTTTAGTTATCTCCACGAGTTCTACATTGGTGGTTCTTTCGTATCACTTGAGGCCCACTGTTCTTTTTAGGCACAAATTCTCCCTACACTAGAAAACAGTCATTATCTGATGTGATTATGTTTTTCGTTCGCTGGCTTTGAGTTAAAACGTAGTCTATACACCTGCTCCTTCTTCTAGCCCACTGAACTGATTTTTGGCCGTGGATAAGCTTTCCATATTACCAGAGTCCCTCGCCATGAGGCGAACTCACTCCGAATTCTGAGTTGCTTGTAATTGAGGCAACTAGTTTTTATCAGTAAACAAATACACAAAATACAACTTATAAACACGAGGAAGACACTACAATGACTACATTTAGAATAACCTTAAATACCTTAATCTTACATATTTCAAGGCAGACCAGCTCTAACCATTTGAACTAAGTGAAGAGATGAGAGGTTTTTATGCTTCCTCAAAGGTACCTGTGTTTGAACTTGGTATTTCTCATAAGGTCCTTCAAATAACTGTGTTTTATTGTTTTATTGTATTCTTTCTATGTAATTGTCAACTTAACGCCCTTGCGTACCACCCACAGACCTGCCTGTCCATATAGGTTAATTGTGTTGCATATCTTTCGTTGGAAGTAGCAGTCAACCGTAGCATATTTGGCTGTTTATGATTTCTTGGCAAGTTTATGTTTATAGTTTGCCATTAATTTATGAATTCATAGCATTGTATGTTTATGATCTGTTTAAGTCCCCGCTAATCACTGGTATCATGAAGGCTAATAGACTACAATGGCTGGGGCATATAGAAAGAATGGAAAATAATAGGGAAACAAAACTCGCTTACACTCAGGAAATAAATGACCGTAGACCCCGAGGTAGACCAAGAAGACGGTGGAGAGATAATACATATACAGACCTACAAGCACTTGGAATCAACGACTGGCAAGAGAAGGTCAACCAGAGAGACGAATGGAGACGGATTGTATCTGCAGCAAAGAACCTCAATGGCTCGGAACGCTGAAGACGACGAAGATTGGTGAAACCAATGACGGGATCCGAACACAAAGCCATGACCTTCGTAGCGCCAAGCAGACAGTTTGACCACTTTGCGCTCCCCCATACCCACACATGTGCACGTAGACATACACGCGCGCATACACACACGAACGCAACACACACCCTGACCCACACACGCACACACGCATATACACACGAAAGCACACACACACACACCCAGAGACACACGTATATACACACACGCACGAATACGCACCCACACACGTGCACGCACACACGCATACATACACGAACACAACACACTCCCCCACCCACACACACACGCGCACACACAAACCGTGCTTGCTGTTAAAGGGGCAGCTATAACTTGCCACGTAAAATGTTGCTCATGAATGCTTTCTGGTGACACTCTCCTTGTCCGCCTGCTACCCTGACCTGTCATGCCAGATTAATGCATCCGATTGGTGGATAGGAATGATGGAGTCGTAAAATGAAATCATCACTCTCGGAGCGCGAAGCATGAGCCTTTGTCACGTGAGTTGACGGAGGGCCTATGCTGAGTACGGGAGACGGCAGGTAGCAGCAGCGTATGCAGAAGAAGAAAAATATCACACGGAAAATGCATGACAGGGATTATGAGCAGAATATGCCAAACAAGGGCTACAGTTTAGGACTTGGAAAAGTATAGTATGTCAGAAAGAGCGTGATGAAATGTTATATAGAACCTGTCTGCTGTATGGCAATGAGTCTCGGAATGTAAACCAATATGAATAGTTTGAAAGCAGGACAGACGTGGATTCTGAGACAATTGTTTTTAACACCTTGGACTACCGGAGTAAGTAACAACGATTGTCTGAACGAAACTAATGAAAGTATAACATTATACACAACTATAAAAAAAAAAAGAGGCAAACGGTGTTCTTTAATCATATAATAAGAAGATAGGATTTTGAGAACGTGGTAAAAAAAGTCGCTTAAAAGTCGACAGGGTTGACTTCATTGTACCGGGTTTTATCCCATATGGCTCGGTCTCTTTCCGCAGCACGGAAAGCGTCGCACAAAGCACGAACTCCGTAGCTTTTAGCGACGACCCACAGGAGTCTCCGAAACATTTAACTCGTAAACCAAAGGACGCGGCCCGGAATCGAGCCCACAACCTTCGGAGCACGAGTCAACCGGCTTGACCACTTCGCCACAGACGTGGTAACAACGTGAAAGGTCAACGGTAGAAGAGGCAGCGGCATATCGAGAGCAGTGATGTCGCAGGTCTAAGACGACGGCATTTGGGAATATCATCAACAGAACTGATCCAAAACACCAAGAACCGAGATCTGTAGAGAGACATGATCGCCTACGTCACTTTGCACGGCACACAATGATAGTGATGATCATGCCAGTCCACGATAAACCAATATTGTTCCTGCCAATAACTTATTCATTGGGAGTTTAATGGCGATTTCGGCTAGCGCGGGGCGCGGTAAATTGAATCTTTTATGAGATTTCCCTTTGCATCCCCAAAGGGGAAATAATCACTACACACATACACAATTGCATTACTTTCAAACAGGTTAAATATATACACTTTGTGTAAGACAGAAAAACAGAATAGTGGTTATTACAAAGAAAAAAATGTAGGCGCAAATGCAACATCAACATGAATGCAACCAATATGAAACAAGACGATCTATTTAAGTATTTGGGTACTTTAAAACAGCAGATGGAAGATGTGCCACGCATGTTAAATGTAGCCCAATATAATAATACAAATATAATATAGCCCAAGCAAAGGCAGCATGGTGAGGAACATAGAGGTCGAGATAAGGAACATAGTTCTTAACAGCTATACTGAGCCAATCCTGATGTATAGACGCGAAGCATGGACAATCGGCAGACAAATGAAGAAGTATGTGGGAGTTGCGAAGATGTGATTCTTTGTCTTTTGTTTGTTAGAATGATAAGAACACCTTGTCTTTTAGGGGAGACTGTTATTAACCCCTGCAGTTATTGGCTGTTTGCCATTTACTAAGCATTTTACATTACGTGCTATTGCTTTCTGAACGGCCGACACCTCATACTATCGCAATCAACGCAAAGCGATTTGTTTCAAAATCATCGGCAGCTGATTTCGAACCACTGACTCGGTAGATCCGAGAATTGTGAAACTGCGTTTCACTATCCCCTAGACTACAGAGCCCAGGTACCCCACGTGAAGTGTATGTATTCATTTAAACACACTGAAGATATCGCCCAAAGCCTTTCGAATTTATCACCACGCCTGGTAGACTACTGCCAAAGACCGAAATTCATGTCGTACATCATTATGCAAGGGTGTAGTTACTTGTGAAGCAAACAGGACTGCAAAAGAATATGAAAAAAGACTGGACCCCAAAAAAAAAAACCGCAGGAGATCCCCCTCCTGGGACGTCCAGCATTCTTTTCCCACATTGTCACAGAACAAGGCCAAAATAGGCATTATATGCCATCAAAGAACTCACTGCTGCAAACTTTCAACCTCACTGGATGAAATGACTGGTCATCATCAAACTTGATGGACAAAATATGACGGTATTTATAAGAAATCCATTCAAAATTAAATCTAGCCGTGTTTTAGTCCTAAGCTTGAAAAGGATAAGGAGGCCTCCGCTACACAGTTTCTGTAGAGAGGATACTTTGGTGGGTCAGGAGAAAAGTCTAAATGAATCTTATACATAAATAACAAGGATTTAACTGCTGGCTCCTCTTTTTATCTTTCTCCGTTTGCCTCACTGACTTGTTCGGGGGAGATGCAAGATTGTATGTGAACACTTTCCAATGCGCTTTGTAAGCTGGTATTCATTTTTCTAAGGTTGCTCTTTATATTATCACTTCATCATTGACGCTGGGTTACATCATAATTCTTCAATGTGGCTCTTTGTGGCAGATGGTACCAGGGCGTTCATGTGAGGTGACCAAACCATTGAATGTGTTGTTCTTTAATTGACTGGTTTCAGCCCTAGCCGTTTTCTCACGCCTGAT
>OY992883.1:16276687-16361687 GCA_963921405.1 Cepaea hortensis
CATGTCTGTTTTCACAATATGGTTGTTTGGGGAGAACCATGTAACCGATGCCTTTGCAGCGTTGACAAGGGCATCGACATCAGCACACCATGAGGAAATTCGATCTAGTTCGCCCTGCATATCATTGGCAACCGCCTGTCTATCTCGACCCTGTCGATACTTTCCACATTTTAAACGCCTTCTGCGTGCGCCTGCCCTCTTCCCACGCTGTGTCCTTGCCGGTCGTCTGGTCGTCATGTTAGGCTTAACTATCGCCACCGGGCGCCGATGATACGCCGAAGGAAGTCCGGGCGCGAGTGCACGAACTCCGTTGCACGGTCCGAACTCCATTTCACCACGAAAAACACACTTAATCCATAAACAATTCGGAAAAAACACGTTCCATTTTACGGGACGAAGAAATGTCCCGCCATCTTGCTTCAAGGGAACTCACTCCAGGGAGTGAGACATTGCGTTGGTTTTCGTTTAATGGTATTAGTGCCAGACGTTCAGAATGCAATGGCAAACTACTGAACTTAAACTTGCCAAGAAATCACAGTCAACAAATGCTAGGGTTGACTGTGACGTCCTGTAAAGGATATGCAACAAACTTTGTTTTGGTTGTTACACAATTGATGCAAGAATGTTCGATCTGTTGCAAACTAATTGAGGGAAAGTGTGGCAACAATGACTGATATCGACAAAGTTTATTTCCCTCTATTCTCTCTCTCTCTCTCTCTCTCTCTCTCTCTCTCTCTCTCTCTCTCTCTTTCTCTCTCTCTTTACCATTCTCATCTCCAATTGTATAGCGTGGATTAGCTTTCCCTATTACCTGTGTCCCTTGCCATCAGGTGAACTCACTCCGACATGCTTAGCGAAGCAGACATGCCAATTATATTTTCCCATTGTGATTTCTGTTAACCAAGTTTGAGTTTATGCAGTATGCACAGAGTTTGAGGTGCACCGACTAATCCAGAGTAACACACATGTGGTATATTAAAATAAAAATGGGAGAAGAATCCCTAAATCGCAATAGCCAACTATTATAAGGAAACTAGAAATTGGCTAATACAGGTATTGTTTCTTAATAGAGGTCAGGAGAGCACTGAGAGGTCACTGAATTCAGTTGATGGGAAATCTCACTCTAGAAAATCTGAAGCGTGTTGCCTCTCAGCCACACTCTACTCTCCAAAGGGTATGTTAAGTGTTGAAGAATTTCTAACTTAAACACACATAAAAACATACAGCAAATGACAAGAAATTAAACAACTCTCAGGCATAAATTATCATGGTATAAAGGGATAACATGGGGGAAAAGGGTTGTTCAAATTCCATGTCAATTTTACAAAACTGAAAAATGACATCTCAATAAAACGTAATAAGAACACTAATTCTCTATCTTAATAAGTAACTATTGCGGAGTTCATTGAATGTAATAACTAAATCAGCACAAGTCTTTTGACAATTCACCACCGGAACTCATTCAGAATGTGCAAAAATGTCCATAATAACGATCATAAGTCTAAAGAGTCCATCAAAAGATCTAATGTCTAATTTTCATGTATTCCTCATCGAGATTACATGACTACCAAGTTCAGTACACCATCACACTGACTAAATTCAAGTCTCTAAGGTTATAACACTTTCTATATTAATAATGTTCAGGTAGGTATCTAGAAGAGTCCTTAAAAGTAATAATACTACTACGGCCAGGACGGAGTTTGTTTGTTTGGCCGTCTTAAATTAGCGGGAATTCAAAGTATACTTGCAGTGGTCCACCATGTTAGTGCGGATTCTGCCATTGGAGGCGTCAAATGATGATACAAGGAGATAAGTTCTTTCAGTAGTATCAAGGCAATCTCTTCATCCTGCATTAAGGGCCTTGACCCTCTTGATGACATTATTCAGTATGTCAGATGTCAACAATCTACTTTACATACAGGCACTCTTGCATCTTCATCCACATCTCAACGACACAGTAATTATGTGGATGGAACATATCTACTTTATTTCAGGCGAACCTGATAATTCATACACGCATACTTAGGCGGTAGCTGCCTGACACAATATACAGTGGTCGCCTTTCTCACACAAAACTCATACGTCTTCAGATATAACTCAACTCTCGCTACATGCGCCCTCATAAACTACACATTAGCATTCGGAAAACACACACGTCCTGTCTGGAAGCTGTCCAGTCGCCGTCTGACTAAGTTCGCTCGGTTGGCTAGTCTTGTCGTCTTAATCACGTGCGGTCAGCAAAACTCCGTGCTGTCCTGTCCGTCACGGAGTCCAGTAGTCTTGTTCACGTCAACCTTGGGTTGTCCTGTTGTTTACTCTGTTTACGGGTGTTATCCCGTGCCCTAGCGTTCCCCACCCTGTCCTAGGGTTGGTCCCGCTGTTGTCCTAGATATGACACGTCTGTGTCCCCATCTAAGTCCTGTCTTCTGACTGTTCTAAGTCATAGCTTGTGTTCTGTCTCTATTCTAACTACTCCCTTGTAGTGGTCCTTATCTACGTCCTATCTGTCCTTAACTCTCTTCTGTCTCTTGTCCTATCTCAGTCCTACCTAACACGTTGACATGCTCCCGTGGCTCCCCCGTATTGTGTCACCAAATTCAAACTAGTAGGTGTGACGTAATGTCGTCGTAGCATACTAAAAAAATTAGTCGGATCTAATTTGTCAAGGTGTTCGTAGGAGTTTATAACTCATGTCATTGGGTATCACTTCTGGCTTATATAAGTCTGATACCCAGTTGATGTATCTACCCACTGGTTTCTGATCAGTGTCTCACAACTGTACTGTTGGTAAGAGTCACTCCTCTTCTACATTACACTCTTGGAGCTGTATCGAACCAAGGCCAGTTTGTTTTTTAAAACACTACCTTTCTAAATAACGAAAACCGATATCCCGAACAAATTGTTCTTTTTAGGGAAACAATTCATGAATATATAATTCATGGCTCCCGTGCAATGTATTCCAACCTCTATTACACGTTGTGTGTCTGCTAATGTTCACTATCTGACTTCCGCTTAAGGATAAACTCTCAATTGTGTTCTGAACCTTTATATAAGTCTTTTATGTCCCCTGTGCATGAATTTCCTCCCTTTGAAAATCCTGCTGTTTGTACTTTTATCTGTTCGTTTTCCTGTTTGTTTGCGTGTTTATTTATACTTTATGTATGTTACAATTGGAAACATACGTGTATGTTTATAATTCATGTATTAAACGCTTTCAAGAGTCGCAGGTTGGTTTTTGCAAGTCACAAATAAATGCTTATGCTTGATTTGTGAGGTGCGCCGCCGAACTAGGACGCTGGAAAACATCACCATAGCTGTAATGCAATAGTAGCTGGAACATATATAAAACAACTACACATGTGTCACACATAAGACACAGACAATTTATAAGAAATTCGTGAGTGCGAAGAAAATGGACCACTGAATCATTCGAAATATATTTAATACATTCATACTCTTTCACACTCATCTTTTATCCACAGATTCATACATGCAAGTTTAAAAATATATTTCTCATTAAAATAAAAATGGGCTCGTTTTAAACAATAATTGAGCCGATTTGTAGTACCATTTTATAGTACTTTCTAATGTTAAATAATGTATTTACACTGATGTTGGATTGATTGGGGCAATCCTAAGGAAACGAACTAAACTAACTAGATGGTTTACTACAATTTGGTGTAATGGGTGATAATTAACTAAGGAAAAGTAATTTCACTAACTAACTATGATGTAGGCGAAATGTGTTGGCTCCCTTAAAGTAAAATGTTGTTATTGAGCCTTATAAGTTCTAACTATGTTTAATTGCACATTAATCTACTTCTAAACTAAATTAAGTTAATCTACCTACACTAACATTGGCTTTTCAGGCAATCGTCTCCTACGAGACCTATATATGTACTGATGGTACTAATAATAAAGGTGTTTATGGTCTAAATGTTATCTAACTTTAAATGTGAATGAATGATTCTAGCTAACTAAACTAATTAATTCTAGACTAATTTACTTTTAATGTAGCGTATTTCTAACTGTATTCTACGTACTAAGAAAATATAAATGACCTATTGTACCATCATTAAAAATTATGTTATGCACAATTCATACATGACAATAGTACATGTTACATTAATGTTATTTAATCTAATTAATCTAAGTTGGTCGTCGCTCCAGGTGAAGATGATGTCAACGCGTCTTCCTCCTGTGTTGAATCATTGCCAACGTTTATATACATAACTAATTTCTCTAGTAGCTGCAAATGCCGGTGATGGTGTAACGTCGTCCTTCTGTATTCACATTACTACTAAAGTTTCTATATACAACGGATCATGTAATGTCTCTGCAGTTGCCGGTGACGATGTAACGTCGTCCTGGTGTATTTATCTAACGACCACAGTTCTATATACATGGATCACTTATAGTATCTGCAGATGCTGGTGACGATGTAACGTCGTCTTGCTATATTTACATAACTACCACAGTTCTAGATACAATAACTAGTCTATGGTCGCTGCAGATGACGGTGACTATGTCGCATTCTCTTTCTGTAGCACTTCGACGTCTGAGGGTCTGATAAGCAAGTCTGCTAACGTATACATGCTACCCTTTATATGTCTTACAGAAAATGAGTAGTTTTGGAGTATGAGAGCCCAACGGTAGATCCTGTTGTTCTTTGGCATACCTCTCTCCATAACTATTAGCGGAGAATTGTCCATTTCCACGACAAAGTGTGTTCCTGCCAGAAATCTGTGTAATTTACTAACACAATATATAATAGCTAGTGCCTCCAACTGAGACACGTCATATCTGGATTCGGTTGGAGTGAGCTTGCGACTTACATACAGTACTGGATGAAGGATTCCATCATACTCTTGTAGCAATACGCCCGCTATGGTAGTGGTACTCGCGTCAGTCCTTAGAATATATTGTAATCCTGGGTTAGGTAATTTCAGGCTAGGGATATTACTAAAAAGATGCTTTAGCCTTGACATTGCATTATTTAAAGTAGCATCTTGAACATTTATCTTTACATTTGATTTCAATTAATCAGAAAGTACACAGGTAACTTGAGCTAAATTAGGAATAAATTTGTTTTAGTAATTTACTAAACGAAGTAAACTTCTCACTTGCTTTTTTGTTGTTGGCATAGTGAGGTTTAGAATTTTGGTTACAATTTTGTCATCGATTTTCAAATGGCCTTTTGATATGGTATGGCCTAAGAAGTCTATTTCTTCCAAAGCCAATTCCACTTTGGTTGGTTTGACTGTGAGTCCAAACAACTTAATTCGTTCGAAGACCTGTCTTAAGGTTTGTATGTGTGTCGTCCAGCCTGTTGTATGTACACAAATGTCGTCTATATAAGTTTGGGTATTTGTAAAAGCTCCCTAGTAAGGCGGACAAAAGTAGCACGCGCATTACGAAGGCCGAAAGGAAGAAAACGTCACTCATACAGACCTAAAGGTGTTGCAAAGGCAGTAAGATGGGTGGAATCTTTATGCATAGGAATTTGCAAGTAGCCTTTGGTTAGGTCAAGTTTTGAAAAGATGACAGATGCTGACATGTTTAGGATCAAATCGTCACAAGAAGGAGTAGGTTCTGCGTCTGTCTTCGTGATTGCGTTTAGCTTTCTATAATCGACGCAGAGTCTGATAGTAGAATCCTTCTTCTTTACTAAGACTATAGGAAAGGGGTACTCTGATTGGGATTTCTGGATTATCCCACAAGACTCAAGACTAAGAATTTCCTTGTCGAGATTGTCCCTATAATTCAGAGGGATAGAGTACGGTCGACATTTGAATGGGAGTATAGTCGGAGAGAACAATGGAGTGTTGTATCCTATCTGTCCAACCTGGAATGTCTGAAAAATTGCGTTGTATTCTGTCAATAAAGCTAATGTCTGTTGTTTCTGTTAGTCTGTCATTTGCGGTCCCAGATGTATGCTGTCGATCGTCGTTGTAGTGTCAACTGTCGGTACTGGTAGTTCAACGTCATCGTCCTCTGTCTGGTTGATTACTGTGGTAGCACTGTGTTCGTCCTCTGTCTGGTTGACTGCTGTGGTTGCACTGTGTTCGGTCTCTGTCTTCTGTTCTTGTCTAGAATAATACGGCTTGAGCATGTTGATATGGAATATCTTGAGTTTGTTGTTCAGCGATATTTCATAATCAACAGATACTTTTCTCACTATTTTGAATGGCCATTGCCATGACGTTGATAGTAGGTCACTCTTATCAGGTAACAATAATAAAACCTCTTGTTCGGGTTCAAGCAGTAAGTTTTTGCACCTTTGAATCTAAAATAAGGTGAGACAGTTGGATGGCACGTTGCGCCTTATGAATTCTTTGGTGGTGTTATTGTCAACTGTACCACTCGGTGAAATGAGATGGAGCATTTCATTCTGTAGGTCGTCTTGTTGTTTATTAGTTTCAGACCTTGTTACCACGTTAGCCTTATTGGAATAAGTTTCTCTCCATGCTTTTATTTCGTCAATGGTACATTTCTTTACTTGTGGCAAGCATCCGATTATAAGATCAGTACATGGATTATGCAAGATTGCGCACGTAAATGTGCCGGATAAGAAAGGAGTATCTATACGAGCTGTGGCTAATGGATACTTTTCTATATTGCCCGAAAAAGTTCGGCAATTTACGAACTTGCCTGTGTAGTCTTCTTGCTTAGCCAGTTCCTTCCTCAAACCGATCAAGGTACTTCTACGGTCGATCAAGAGTTGGCAAGGTTTATCATTCACCATTCCATAGTGGAACTTTAATTTGCCTCTGGAGGCTAATGCTGCATTTGCGTTTTCACTTGAAAACGGTACTGTATGTCCGCAATTCAGTTTTCCATCTTCATGAAACTGATGACAGGTGGAACACATATCATAATTCAGTATATCACTCGCTGCCATTACATTCTCTCCACATTCTTGCATCTGCTCTTGCTCACTTTCGCTTTCAGACGATGAGTCAATAAGCAAGGCATTCACAGCTTTCAATCTCTGTCGTCCCTTACATATAGATGAATAATGTCCATAAGATTGACAAAAGAAGCATTTAACAGCACGTCTATAGGTTTCTCTCTTATTCTGCTGTTTCTTTATCACCATCTCTAGGTGAGATGGATAATTCGGATTTAAATCACACATACTGAATTGGTCGTGAACAAAGTTACAATAAGAGCACTGTGGTGGCTTGGGTTTTTGGTTGTCCCTAAATTTGAATGGTTTTGTGGGTTTACTGTTGGCAGCTGCCACTATCTCACTTTCCTCGATGGTAGATTTACATACATCCCTATTCGAAGAAAAATATGCTAATCCCCTTTTCTCTAATTGATCAAAAGATTCTACATCTGCTTGCTGTAGGAATTTGGCAAAGGGACTTGGGATGGTAGAAATAATTTTATCCATGATCATTAAATCCCTAAGTTTTTCATAGTTGTTATCTATCTTTGCAGCCTTTAGCCATTGATTGTATACGTCTTGAACGTTAGAGACGTAATCGATGAAGGTTTGATTACTCTTAGGCTTCAATTTCGAGAACTGAACTTGATACCCTGGGGCATCTAAGAGAAAATGCTGCATAATGCGTTGGTGAATATAATCATAGTCATTCCGTAGATCTTGGAGAATAGACTCTATTACTTTTAAGGGCGCCCCTGAAAGATTCTTCATATATATATATATCATGGCCCAATGTTCTTTTGGTATTTCTTGAAATTTTAGTTGAAAGTCTACATTTTCGGACCAGGCAGAAATGGAGTCGCCTTGGCAGAATGGTTTAACTATTCCCTTGTATTTGTTAAACTTATTTTCCTCCTCTTTACTTTTCAGCTTCGTAGTAGCTATGTGCACATGGGATTCTACCTCCAGTTCCTTTATTTTTAGCTGGGTTTGTGCCTCAATTTGAGCTGTTTAAGCTTTGTAGCTTCCGCCAGCTCTTTCAGTCTGGTGTCATCTGCTAGCTCTTTAAGCTTGGTATTTTCAGCCAATTCCGACAGTTCTTTTTTATGTAATCGTTCTTGTAACCTTTCCTCTTTCTCAATTCCTGCTTTCCTATCTGTATGTTCCTTATACTCTTTCTTTGCCCACTGTTCTAGTTTGTCTCCACTAAAACCCAGGTCTTTACCGGCCTCTATACACTCCTTTAGTGTGGACATTCTTATCAAAAATCTTAAACACGTTTAACAAGTTTACGATATAATATCTTACGTATGTTTAACTCACTCCCGCAGGCAGTGAGTTCATTAAATCAACGCACTACGTTTAACTGCCGTTCCGATCTCACACACTCACAAAATTTACAATGATCAATAATAATACAAATGGTCTTTTACATCAGTGAAAACTAGAAAGATGCTACTTCAAACATGTAACATCAATACAATTGGGGCACTTATATGATTCTTGTAATAAGTACCGCTTTTCACGTCACTCTCTAGAGTTGTATGGATTCTTCCCTGACTCGTTACTCGGGCTGTCGGCACATTCTCACTCTGCACTCTGTTGTGTAGAGCAACAGCAATTAGTCATCAACAACAATACTAATAATACAATTGTACACTTTGTCTGTCTGTCGTTTGCTCAGACAAGAAAGCTGAAATACGGAATAAGTTAGTTAGATTGTCTGTCGTCGTGTCTGATGTCGTTTTGTATTTGTCGTGTAGTCGTCACTGGCTTGGGCATCAACTGAAACGTTTGTGAACACATTTTAAATATCGTTGTTATCACAAATTGGCACGTTTCAACACTTATGCTCTGATCTTACACTTACAATTGTCACCCTTTGATCTTACACATTCGTTGCAAACCACTTTTACACTTTCTCGCTTGTGAATTCATTTTAACTTCTAGTACAGTGGCTCTCAACCGGTGGGGAATTCCCCCCCCCAGGGGGGAATTTCATGGTTTCCAGGGGGGGGGGGGGGGATGAAGACCATTTCAAGATCGTGTTAATACAAGAACCGATTACTTGACATAGTTTTTCCCTTCATACTTTACAGTTATGTATGTCTCGTCCTTCTAAAATTCATTTCATAAAGTAAGTAGACCCACAAATCATGTTTTATGTGGATGTCTAGACTTCTTTTAGTATATGCTATTACATTTGCCTTCCACTTTTACGTATACTGTGTAGGGGTGGGGTGATTTTTAGATAGGAAATATGAAGGGGGGGGATGACGTTCTGAAAATACGGTTAAGGGGGGAACGGGCCAAATTTTTGATAGGAAGGGGGGAATGGCGTTCTGAAAATATGGTGAAGGGGGGGGGGCAAAAAAGGTTGAGAACCACTGTTATAGTATCACTTTTAAACTTTCTGGTAGGCTTATGAGATCATTCGAACTTCTGACACCACTTATGGTTTTCTCGTAGGCTTATGCGATCATTCGAACTTCTGACACCACTTATGGCTGCCTGTCAACAACCTACTTTACATACAGGCTCTCTCGCATCTTCATCCACATCTCAACGTTACAGTAATTATGTGGATGGAATATATCTACTTTATTTCAGGCGAACCTGATAATTCATACACGCATACTCAGGCGGTAGCTGCCTGACTCAATATACAGTGGCCGCCTTTCTCACACAAAACTCATACGTCTTCAGATATAACTCAACTCTCGCTATCTGTAACATGCGCCCTCATAAACTACACATTGGCATTCGGAAAACACACACGTCCTGTCTGGAAGCTGTCCGGTCGCCGTCTGACTAAGTTCGGTCGGTTGGCTAGTCTTGTCGTCGTAATCACGTGTGGTCAGCAAAACTCCGTGCTGTCCTGTCCGTCACGTAGTCCAGTAGTCTTGTTCACGTCAACCTTGCGTTGTCCTACTTTTTACGGGTGTTATCCCGTGACCTAGCGTTTTCCACCCTGTCCTCGGGGCTGGTCTCGCTGTTGTCCTAGATATGACACGTCTGT
This sequence comes from Cepaea hortensis, assembly GCA_963921405.1. Classification (NCBI taxonomy): domain Eukaryota; kingdom Metazoa; phylum Mollusca; class Gastropoda; order Stylommatophora; family Helicidae; genus Cepaea; species Cepaea hortensis. Next base: position 16,286,599 of record OY992883.1, read on the forward strand.
GTCCCCATCTAAGTCCTGTCTTCTGACTGTTCTAAGTCATAGCTTGTGTTCTGTCTCTATTCTAACTACTCCCTTGTAGTGGTCCTTATCTACGTCCTATCTGTCCTTAACTCTCTTCTGTCTCTTGTCCTATCTCAGTCCTACCTAACACGTTGACATGCTCCCGTGGCTCCCCCGTATTGTGTCACCAAATTCAAACTAGTAGGTGTGACGTAATGTCGTCGTAGCATACTAAAAAAATTAGTCGGATCTAATTTGTCAAGGTGTTCATAGGAGTTTATAACTCATGTCATTGGGTATCACTTCTGGCTTATATAAGTCTGATACCCAGTTGATGTATCTACCCACTGGTTTCTGATCAGTGTCTCACAACTGTACTGTTGGTAAGAGTCACTCCTCTTCTACATTACACTCTTGGAGCTGTATCGAACCAAGGCCAGTTTGTTTTTTAAAACACTACCTTTCTAAATAACGAAAACCGATATCCCGAACAAATTGTTCTTTTTAGGGAAACAATTCATGAATATATAATTCATGGCTCCCGTGCAATGTATTCCAACCTCTATTACACGTTGTGTGTCTGCTAATGTTCACTATCTGACTTCCGCTTAAGGATAAACTCTCAACTGTGTTCTGAACCTTTATATAAGTCTTTTATGTCCCCTGTGCATGAATTTCCTCCCTTTGAAAATCCTGCTGTTTGTACTTTTATCTGTTCGTTTTCCTGTTTGTTTGCGTGTTTATTTATACTTTATGTATGTTACAATTAGAAACATACGTGTATGTTTATAATTCATGTATTAAACGCTTTCAAGAGTCGCAGGTTGGTTTTTGCAAGTCACAAATAAATGCTTATGCTTGATTTGTGAGGTGCGCCGCCGAACTGAGACGCTGGAAAACATCACCATAGCTGTAATGCAATAGTAGCTGGAACATATATAAAACAACTACACATGTGTCACACATAAGACACAGACAATTTATAAGAAATTCGTGAGTGCGAAGAAAATGGACCACTGAATCATTCGAAATATATTTAATACATTCATACTCTTTCACACTCATCTTTTATCCACAGATTCATACATGCAAGTTTAAAAATATATTTCTCATTAAAATAAAAATGGGCTCGTTTTAAACAATAATTGAGCCGATTTGTAGTACCATTTTATAGTACTTTCTAATGTTAAATAATGTATTTACACTGATGTTGGATTGATTGGGGCAATCCTAAGGAAACGAACTAAACTAACTAGATGGTTTACTACAATTTGGTGTAATGGGTGATAATTAACTAAGGAAAAGTAATTTCACTAACTAACTATGATGTAGGCGAAATGTGTTGGCTCCCTTAAAGTAAAATGTTGTTATTGAGCCTTATAAGTTCTAACTATGTTTAATTGCACATTAATCTACTTCTAAACTAAATTAAGTTAATCTACCTACACTAACATTGGCTTTTCAGGCAATCGTCTCCTACGAGACCTATATATGTACTGATGGTACTAATAATAAAGGTGTTTATGGTCTAAATGTTATCTAACTTTAAATGTGAATGAATGATTCTAGCTAACTAAACTAATTAATTCTAGACTAATTTACTTTTAATGTAGCGTATTTCTAACTGTATTCTACGTACTAAGAAAATATAAATGACCTATTGTACCATCATTAAAAATTATGTTATGCACAATTCATACATGACAATAGTACATGTTACATTAATGTTATTTAATCTAATTAATCTAAGTTGGTCGTCGCTCCAGGTGAAGATGATGTCAACGCGTCTTCCTCCTGTGTTGAATCATTGCCAACGTTTATATACATAACTAATTTCTCTAGTAGCTGCAAATGCCGGTGATGGTGTAACGTCGTCCTTCTGTATTCACATTACTACTAAAGTTTCTATATACAACGGATCATGTAATGTCTCTGCAGTTGCCGGTGACGATGTAACGTCGTCCTGGTGTATTTATCTAACGACCACAGTTCTATATACATGGATCACTTATAGTATCTGCAGATGCTGGTGACGATGTAACGTCGTCTTGCTATATTTACATAACTACCACAGTTCTAGATACAATAACTAGTCTATGGTCGCTGCAGATGACGGTGACTATGTCGCATTCTCTTTCTGTAGCACTTCGACGTCTGAGGGTCTGATAAGCAAGTCTGCTAACGTATACATGCTACCCTTTATATGTCTTACAGAAAATGAGTAGTTTTGGAGTATGAGAGCCCAACGGTAGATCCTGTTGTTCTTTGGCATACCTCTCTCCATAACTATTAGCGGAGAATTGTCCATTTCCACGACAAAGTGTGTTCCTGCCAGAAATCTGTGTAATTTACTAACACAATATATAATAGCTAGTGCCTCCAACTGAGACACGTCATATCTGGATTCGGTTGGAGTGAGCTTGCGACTTACATACAGTACTGGATGAAGGATTCCATCATACTCTTGTAGCAATACGCCCGCTATGGTAGTGGTACTCGCGTCAGTCCTTAGAATATATTGTAATCCTGGGTTAGGTAATTTCAGGCTAGGGATATTACTAAAAAGATGCTTTAGCCTTGACATTGCATTATTTAAAGTAGCATCTTGAACATTTATCTTTACATTTGATTTCAATTAATCAGAAAGTACACAGGTAACTTGAGCTAAATTAGGAATAAATTTGTTTTAGTAATTTACTAAACGAAGTAAACTTCTCACTTGCTTTTTTGTTGTTGGCATAGTGAGGTTTAGAATTTTGGTTACAATTTTGTCATCGATTTTCAAATGGCCTTTTGATATGGTATGGCCTAAGAAGTCTATTTCTTCCAAAGCCAATTCCACTTTGGTTGGTTTGACTGTGAGTCCAAACAACTTAATTCGTTCGAAGACCTGTCTTAAGGTTTGTATGTGTGTCGTCCAGCCTGTTGTATGTACACAAATGTCGTCTATATAAGTTTGGGTATTTGTAAAAGCTCCCTAGTAAGGCGGACAAAAGTAGCACGCGCATTACGAAGGCCGAAAGGAAGAAAACGTCACTCATACAGACCTAAAGGTGTTGCAAAGGCAGTAAGATGGGTGGAATCTTTATGCATAGGAATTTGCAAGTAGCCTTTGGTTAGGTCAAGTTTTGAAAAGATGACAGATGCTGACATGTTTAGGATCAAATCGTCACAAGAAGGAGTAGGTTCTGCGTCTGTCTTCGTGATTGCGTTTAGCTTTCTATAATCGACGCAGAGTCTGATAGTAGAATCCTTCTTCTTTACTAAGACTATAGGAAAGGGGTACTCTGATTGGGATTTCTGGATTATCCCACAAGACTCAAGACTAAGAATTTCCTTGTCGAGATTGTCCCTATAATTCAGAGGGATAGAGTACGGTCGACATTTGAATGGGAGTATAGTCGGAGAGAACAATGGAGTGTTGTATCCTATCTGTCCAACCTGGAATGTCTGAAAAATTGCGTTGTATTCTGTCAATAAAGCTAATGTCTGTTGTTTCTGTTAGTCTGTCATTTGCGGTCCCAGATGTATGCTGTCGATCGTCGTTGTAGTGTCAACTGTCGGTACTGGTAGTTCAACGTCATCGTCCTCTGTCTGGTTGATTACTGTGGTAGCACTGTGTTCGTCCTCTGTCTGGTTGACTGCTGTGGTTGCACTGTGTTCGGTCTCTGTCTTCTGTTCTTGTCTAGAATAATACGGCTTGAGCATGTTGATATAGAATATCTTGAGTTTGTTATTCAGCGATATTTCATAATCAACAGATACTTTTCTCACTATTTTGAATGGCCATTGCCATGACGTTGATAGTAGGTCACTCTTATCAGGTAACAATAATAAAACCTCTTGTTCGGGTTCAAGCAGTAAGTTTTTGCACCTTTGAATCTAAAATAAGGTGAGACAGTTGGATGGCACGTTGCGCCTTATGAATTCTTTGGTGGTGTTATTGTCAACTGTACCACTCGGTGAAATGAGATGGAGCATTTCATTCTGTAGGTCGTCTTGTTGTTTATTAGTTTCAGACCTTGTTACCACGTTAGCCTTATTGGAATAAGTTTCTCTCCATGCTTTTATTTCGTCAATGGTACATTTCTTTACTTGTGGCAAGCATCCGATTATAAGATCAGTACATGGATTATGCAAGATTGCGCACGTAAATGTGCCGGATAAAAAAGGAGTATCTATACGAGCTGTGGCTAATGGATACTTTTCTATATTGCCCGAAAAAGTTCGGCAATTTACGAACTTGCCTGTGTAGTCTTCTTGCTTAGCCAGTTCCTTCCTCAAACCGATCAAGGTACTTCTACGGTCGATCAAGAGTTGGCAAGGTTTATCATTCACCATTCCATAGTGGAACTTTAATTTGCCTCTGGAGGCTAATGCTGCATTTGCGTTTTCACTTGAAAACGGTACTGTATGTCCGCAATTCAGTTTTCCATCTTCATGAAACTGATGACAGGTGGAACACATATCATAATTCAGTATATCACTCGCTGCCATTACATTCTCTCCACATTCTTGCATCTGCTCTTGCTCACTTTCGCTTTCAGACGATGAGTCAATAAGCAAGGCATTCACAGCTTTCAATCTCTGTCGTCCCTTACATAAAGATGAATAATGTCCATAAGATTGACAAAAGAAGCATTTAACAGCACGTCTATAGGTTTCTCTCTTATTCTGCTGTTTCTTTATCACCATCTCTAGGTGAGATGGATAATTCGGATTTAAATCACACATACTGAATTGGTCGTGAACAAAGTTACAATAAGAGCACTGTGGTGGCTTGGGTTTTTGGTTGTCCCTAAATTTGAATGGTTTTGTGGGTTTACTGTTGGCAGCTGCCACTATCTCACTTTCCTCGATGGTAGATTTACATACATCCCTATTCGAAGAAAAATATGCTAATCCCCTTTTCTCTAATTGATCAAAAGATTCTACATCTGCTTGCTGTAGGAATTTGGCAAAGGGACTTGGGATGGTAGAAATAATTTTATCCATGATCATTAAATCCCTAAGTTTTTCATAGTTGTTATCTATCTTTGCAGCCTTTAGCCATTGATTGTATACGTCTTGAACGTTAGAGACGTAATCGATGAAGATTTGATTACTCTTAGGCTTCAATTTCGAGAACTGAACTTGATACCCTGGGGCATCTAAGAGAAAATGCTGCATAATGCGTTGGTGAATATAATCATAGTCATTCCGTAGATCTTGGAGAATAGACTCTATTACTTTTAAGGGCGCCCCTGAAAGATTCTTCATATATATATATATATCATGGCCCAATGTTCTTTTGGTATTTCTTGAAATTTTAGTTGAAAGTCTACATTTTCGGACCAGGCAGAAATGGAGTCGCCTTGGCAGAATGGTTTAACTATTCCCTTGTATTTGTTAAACTTATTTTCCTCCTCTTTACTTTTCAGCTTCGTAGTAGCTATGTGCACATGGGATTCTACCTCCAGTTCCTTTATTTTTAGCTGGGTTTGTGCCTCAATTTGAGCTGTTTAAGCTTTGTAGCTTCCGCCAGCTCTTTCAGTCTGGTGTCATCTGCTAGCTCTTTAAGCTTGGTATTTTCAGCCAATTCCGACAGTTCTTTTTTATGTAATCGTTCTTGTAACCTTTCCTCTTTCTCAATTCCTGCTTTCCTATCTGTATGTTCCTTATACTCTTTCTTTGCCCACTGTTCTAGTTTGTCTCCACTAAAACCCAGGTCTTTACCGGCCTCTATACACTCCTTTAGTGTGGACATTCTTATCAAAAATCTTAAACACGTTTAACAAGTTTACGATATAATATCTTACGTATGTTTAACTCACTCCCGCAGGCAGTGAGTTCATTAAATCAACGCACTACGTTTAACTGCCGTTCCGATCTCACACACTCACAAAATTTACAATGATCAATAATAATACAAATGGTCTTTTACATCAGTGAAAACTAGAAAGATGCTACTTCAAACATGTAACATCAATACAATTGGGGCACTTATATGATTCTTGTAATAAGTACCGCTTTTCACGTCACTCTCTAGAGTTGTATGGATTCTTCCCTGACTCGTTACTCGGGCTGTCGGCACATTCTCACTCTGCACTCTGTTGTGTAGAGCAACAGCAATTAGTCATCAACAACAATACTAATAATACAATTGTACACTTTGTCTGTCTGTCGTTTGCTCAGACAAGAAAGCTGAAATACGGAATAAGTTAGTTAGATTGTCTGTCGTCGTGTCTGATGTCGTTTTGTATTTGTCGTGTAGTCGTCACTGGCTTGGGCATCAACTGAAACGTTTGTGAACACATTTTAAATATCGTTGTTATCACAAATTGGCACGTTTCAACACTTATGCTCTGATCTTACACTTACAATTGTCACCCTTTGATCTTACACATTCGTTGCAAACCACTTTTACACTTTCTCGCTTGTGAATTCATTTTATCTTCTAGTACAGTGGCTCTCAACCGGTGGGGAATTCCCCCCCCCAGGGGGGAATTTCATGGTTTCCAGGGGGGGGGGGGGATGAAGACCATTTCAAGATCGTGTTAATACAAGAACCGATTACTTGACATAGTTTTTCCCTTCATACTTTACAGTTATGTATGTCTCGTCCTTCTAAAATTCATTTCATAAAGTAAGTAGACCCACAAATCATGTTTTATGTGGATGTCTAGACTTCTTTTAGTATATGCTATTACATTTGCCTTCCACTTTTACGTATACTGTGTAGGGGTGGGGTGATTTTTAGATAGGAAATATGAAGGGGGGGATGACGTTCTGAAAATACGGTTAAGGGGGGAACGGGCCAAATTTTTGATAGGAAGGGGGGAATGGCGTTCTGAAAATATGGTGAAGGGGGGGTGGGCCAAAAAAGGTTGAGAACCACTGTTATAGTATCACTTTTAAACTTTCTGGTAGGCTTATGAGATCATTCGAACTTCTGACACCACTTATGGTTTTCTCGTAGGCTTATGCGATCATTCGAACTTCTGACACCACTTATGGCTGCCTGTCAACAACCTACTTTACATACAGGCTCTCTCGCATCTTCATCCACATCTCAACGTTACAGTAATTATGTGGATGGAATATATCTACTTTATTTCAGGCGAACCTGATAATTCATACACGCATACTCAGGCGGTAGCTGCCTGACTCAATATACAGTGGCCGCCTTTCTCACACAAAACTCATACGTCTTCAGATATAACTCAACTCTCGCTATCTGTAACATGCGCCCTCATAAACTACACATTGGCATTCGGAAAACACACACGTCCTGTCTGGAAGCTGTCCGGTCGCCGTCTGACTAAGTTCGGTCGGTTGGCTAGTCTTGTCGTCGTAATCACGTGTGGTCAGCAAAACTCCGTGCTGTCCTGTCCGTCACGTAGTCCAGTAGTCTTGTTCACGTCAACCTTGCGTTGTCCTACTTTTTACGGGTGTTATCCCGTGACCTAGCGTTCCCCACCCTGTCCTCGGGGCTGGTCTCGCTGTTGTCCTAGATATGACACGTCTGTGTCCCCATCTAAGTCCTGTCTTCTGACTGTTCTAAGTCATAGCTTGTGTTCTGTCTCTATTCTAACTACTCCCTTGTAGTGGTCCTTATCTACGTCCTATCTGTCCTTAACTCTCTTCTGTCTCTTGTCCTATCTCAGTCCTACCTAACACGTTGACATGCTCCCGTGGCTCCCCCGTATTGTGTCACCAAATTCAAACTAGTAGGTGTGACGTAATGTCGTCGTAGCATACTAAAAAAATTAGTCGGATCTAATTTGTCAAGGTGTTCGTAGGAGTTTATAACTCATGTCATTGGGTATCACTTCTGGCTTATATAAGTCTGATACCCAGTTGATGTATCTACCCACTGGTTTCTGATCAGTGTCTCACAACTGTACTGTTGGTAAGAGTCACTCCTCTTCTACATTACACTCTTGGAGCTGTATCGAACCAAGGCCAGTTTGTTTTTTAAAACACTACCTTTCTAAATAACGAAAACCGATATCCCGAACAAATTGTTCTTTTTAGGGAAACAATTCATGAATATATAATTCATGGCTCCCGTGCAATGTATTCCAACCTCTATTACACGTTGTGTGTCTGCTAATGTTCACTATCTGACTTCCGCTTAAGGATAAACTCTCAACTGTGTTCTGAACCTTTATATAAGTCTTTTATGTCCCCTGTGCATGAATTTCCTCCCTTTGAAAATCCTGCTGTTTGTACTTTTATCTGTTCGTTTTCCTGTTTGTTTGCGTGTTTATTTATACTTTATGTATGTTACAATTAGAAACATACGTGTATGTTTATAATTCATGTATTAAACGCTTTCAAGAGTCGCAGGTTGGTTTTTGCAAGTCACAAATAAATGCTTATGCTTGATTTGTGAGGTGCGCCGCCGAACTGAGACGCTGGAAAACATCACCATAGCTGTAATGCAATAGTAGCTGGAACATATATAAAACAACTACACATGTGTCACACATAAGACACAGACAATTTATAAGAAATTCGTGAGTGCGAAGAAAATGGACCACTGAATCATTCGAAATATATTTAATACATTCATACTCTTTCACACTCATCTTTTATCCACAGATTCATACATGCAAGTTTAAAAATATATTTCTCATTAAAATAAAAATGGGCTCGTTTTAAACAATAATTGAGCCGATTTGTAGTACCATTTTATAGTACTTTCTAATGTTAAATAATGTATTTACACTGATGTTGGATTGATTGGGGCAATCCTAAGGAAACGAACTAAACTAACTAGATGGTTTACTACAATTTGGTGTAATGGGTGATAATTAACTAAGGAAAAGTAATTTCACTAACTAACTATGATGTAGGCGAAATGTGTTGGCTCCCTTAAAGTAAAATGTTGTTATTGAGCCTTATAAGTTCTAACTATGTTTAATTGCACATTAATCTACTTCTAAACTAAATTAAGTTAATCTACCTACACTAACATTGGCTTTTCAGGCAATCGTCTCCTACGAGACCTATATATGTACTGATGGTACTAATAATAAAGGTGTTTATGGTCTAAATGTTATCTAACTTTAAATGTGAATGAATGATTCTAGCTAACTAAACTAATTAATTCTAGACTAATTTACTTTTAATGTAGCGTATTTCTAACTGTATTCTACGTACTAAGAAAATATAAATGACCTATTGTACCATCATTAAAAATTATGTTATGCACAATTCATACATGACAATAGTACATGTTACATTAATGTTATTTAATCTAATTAATCTAAGTTGGTCGTCGCTCCAGGTGAAGATGATGTCAACGCGTCTTCCTCCTGTGTTGAATCATTGCCAACGTTTATATACATAACTAATTTCTCTAGTAGCTGCAAATGTCGGTGATGGTGTAACGTCGTCCTTCTGTATTCACATTACTACTAAAGTTTCTATATACAACGGATCATGTAATGTCTCTGCAGTTGCCGGTGACGATGTAACGTCGTCCTGGTGTATTTATCTAACGACCACAGTTCTATATACATGGATCACTTATAGTATCTGCAGATGCTGGTGACGATGTAACGTCGTCTTGCTATATTTACATAACTACCACAGTTCTAGATACAATAACTAGTCTATGGTCGCTGCAGATGACGGTGACTATGTCGCATTCTCTTTCTGTAGCACTTCGACGTCTGAGGGTCTGGTAAGCAAGTCTGCTAACGTATACATGCTACCCTTTATATGTCTTACAGAAAATGAGTAGTTTTGGAGTATGAGAGCCCAACGGTAGATCCTGTTGTTCTTTGGCATACCTCTCTCCATAACTATTAGCGGAGAATTGTCCATTTCCACGACAAAGTGTGTTCCTGCCAGAAATCTGTGTAATTTACTAACACAATATATAATAGCTAGTGCCTCCAACTGAGACACGTCATATCTGGATTCGGTTGGAGTGAGCTTGCGACTTACATACAGTACTGGATGAAGGATTCCATCATACTCTTGTAGCAATACGCCCGCTATGGTAGTGGTACTCGCGTCAGTCCTTAGAATATATTGTAATCCTGGGTTAGGTAATTTCAGGCTAGGGATATTACTAAAAAGATGCTTTAGCCTTGACATTGCATTATTTAAAGTAGCATCTTGAACATTTATCTTTACATTTGATTTCAATTAATCAGAAAGTACACAGGTAACTTGAGCTAAATTAGGAATAAATTTGTTTTAGTAATTTACTAAACGAAGTAAACTTCTCACTTGCTTTTTTGTTGTTGGCATAGTGAGGTTTAGAATTTTGGTTACAATTTTGTCATCGATTTTCAAATGGCCTTTTGATATGGTATGGCCTAAGAAGTCTATTTCTTCCAAAGCCAATTCCACTTTGGTTGGTTTGACTGTGAGTCCAAACAACTTAATTCGTTCGAAGACCTGTCTTAAGGTTTGTATGTGTGTCGTCCAGCCTGTTGTATGTACACAAATGTCGTCTATATAAGTTTGGGTATTTGTAAAAGCTCCCTAGTAAGGCGGACAAAAGTAGCACGCGCATTACGAAGGCCGAAAGGAAGAAAACGTCACTCATACAGACCTAAAGGTGTTGCAAAGGCAGTAAGATGGGTGGAATCTTTATGCATAGGAATTTGCAAGTAGCCTTTGGTTAGGTCAAGTTTTGAAAAGATGACAGATGCTGACATGTTTAGGATCAAATCGTCACAAGAAGGAGTAGGTTCTGCGTCTGTCTTCGTGATTGCGTTTAGCTTTCTATAATCGACGCAGAGTCTGATAGTAGAATCCTTCTTCTTTACTAAGACTATAGGAAAGGGGTACTCTGATTGGGATTTCTGGATTATCCCACAAGACTCAAGACTAAGAATTTCCTTGTCGAGATTGTCCCTATAATTCAGAGGGATAGAGTACGGTCGACATTTGAATGGGAGTATAGTCGGAGAGAACAATGGAGTGTTGTATCCTATCTGTCCAACCTGGAATGTCTGAAAAATTGCGTTGTATTCTGTCAATAAAGCTAATGTCTGTTGTTTCTGTTAGTCTGTCATTTGCGGTCCCAGATGTATGCTGTCGATCGTCGTTGTAGTGTCAACTGTCGGTACTGGTAGTTCAACGTCATCGTCCTCTGTCTGGTTGATTACTGTGGTAGCACTGTGTTCGTCCTCTGTCTGGTTGACTGCTGTGGTTGCACTGTGTTCGGTCTCTGTCTTCTGTTCTTGTCTAGAATAATACGGCTTGAGCATGTTGATATGGAATATCTTGAGTTTGTTGTTCAGCGATATTTCATAATCAACAGATACTTTTCTCACTATTTTGAATGGCCATTGCCATGACGTTGATAGTAGGTCACTCTTATCAGGTAACAATAATAAAAACCTCTTGTTCGGGTTCAAGCAGTAAGTTTTTGCACCTTTGAATCTAAAATAAGGTGAGACAGTTGGATGGCACGTTGCGCCTTATGAATTCTTTGGTGGTGTTATTGTCAACTGTACCACTCGGTGAAATGAGATGGAGCATTTCATTCTGTAGGTCGTCTTGTTGTTTATTAGTTTCAGACCTTGTTACCACGTTAGCCTTATTGGAATAAGTTTCTCTCCATGCTTTTATTTCGTCAATGGTACATTTCTTTACTTGTGGCAAGCATCCGATTATAAGATCAGTACATGGATTATGCAAGATTGCGCACGTAAATGTGCCGGATAAGAAAGGAGTATCTATACGAGCTGTGGCTAATGGATACTTTTCTATATTGCCCGAAAAAGTTCGGCAATTTACGAACTTGCCTGTGTAGTCTTCTTGCTTAGCCAGTTCCTTCCTCAAACCGATCAAGGTACTTCTACGGTCGATCAAGAGTTGGCAAGGTTTATCATTCACCATTCCATAGTGGAACTTTAATTTGCCTCTGGAGGCTAATGCTGCATTTGCGTTTTCACTTGAAAACGGTACTGTATGTCCGCAATTCAGTTTTCCATCTTCATGAAACTGATGACAGGTGGAACACATATCATAATTCAGTATATCACTCGCTGCCATTACATTCTCTCCACATTCTTGCATCTGCTCTTGCTCACTTTCGCTTTCAGGCGATGAGTCAATAAGCAAGGCATTCACAGCTTTCAATCTCTGTCGTCCCTTACATATAGATGAATAATGTCCATAAGATTGACAAAAGAAGCATTTAACAGCACGTCTATAGGTTTCTCTCTTATTCTGCCGTTTCTTTATCACCATCTCTAGGTGAGATGGATAATTCGGATTTAAATCACACATACTGAATTGGTCGTGAACAAAGTTACAATAAGAGCACTGTGGTGGCTTGGGTTTTTGGTTGTCCCTAAATTTGAATGGTTTTGTGGGTTTACTGTTGGCAGCTGCCACTATCTCACTTTCCTCGATGGTAGATTTACATACATCCCTATTCGAAGAAAAATATGCTAATCCCCTTTTCTCTAATTGACCAAAAGATTCTACATCTGCTTGCTGTAGGAATTTGGCAAAGGGACTTGGGATGGTAGAAATAATTTTATCCATGATCATTAAATCCCTAAGTTTTTCATAGTTGTTATCTATCTTTGCAGCCTTTAGCCATTGATTGTATACGTCTTGAACGTTAGAGACGTAATCGATGAAGGTTTGATTACTCTTAGGCTTCAATTTCGAGAACTGAACTTGATACCCTGGGGCATCTAAGAGAAAATGCTGCATAATGCGTTGGTGAATATAATCATAGTCATTCCGTAGATCTTGGAGAATAGACTCTATTACTTTTAAGGGCGCCCCTGAAAGATTCTTCATATATATATATATCATGGCCCAATGTTCTTTTGGTATTTCTTGAAATTTTAGTTAAAAGTCTACATTTTCGGACCAGGCAGAAATGGAGTCGCCTTGGCAGAATGGTTTAACTATTCCCTTGTATTTGTTAAACTTATTTTCCTCCTCTTTACTTTTCAGCTTCGTAGTAGCTATGTGCACATGGGATTCTACCTCCAGTTCCTTTATTTTTAGCTGGGTTTGTGCCTCAATTTGAGCTGTTTAAGCTTTGTAGCTTCCGCCAGCTCTTTCAGTCTGGTGTCATCTGCTAGCTCTTTAAGCTTGGTATTTTCAGCCAATTCCGACAGTTCTTTTTTATGTAATCGTTCTTGTAACCTTTCCTCTTTCTCTTCCTGCTTTCCTATCTGTATGTTCCTTATACTCTTTCTTTGCCCACTGTTCTAGTTTGTCTCCACTAAAACCCAGGTCTTTACCGGCCTCTATACACTCCTTTAGTGTGGACATTCTTATCAAAAATCTTAAACACGTTTAACAAGTTTACGATATAATATCTTACGTATGTTTAACTCACTCCCGCAGGCAGTGAGTTCATTAAATCAACGCACTACGTTTAACTGCCGTTCCGATCTCACACACTCACAAAATTTACAATGATCAATAATAATACAAATGGTCTTTTACATCAGTGAAAACTAGAAAGATGCTACTTCAAACATGTAACATCAATACAATTGGGGCACTTATATGATTCTTGTAATAAGTACCGCTTTTCACGTCACTCTCTAGAGTTGTATGGATTCTTCCCTGACTCGTTACTCGGGCTGTCGGCACATTCTCACTCTGCACTCTGTTGTGTAGAGCAACAGCAATTAGTCATCAACAACAATACTAATAATACAATTGTACACTTTGTCTGTCTGTCGTTTGCTCAGACAAGAAAGCTGAAATACGGAATAAGTTAGTTAGATTGTCTGTCGTCGTGTCTGATGTCGTTTTGTATTTGTCGTGTAGTCGTCACTGGCTTGGGCATCAACTGAAACGTTTGTGAACACATTTTAAATATCGTTGTTATCACAAATTGGCACGTTTCAACACTTATGCTCTGATCTTACACTTACAATTGTCACCCTTTGATCTTACACATTCGTTGCAAACCACTTTTACACTTTCTCGCTTGTGAATTCATTTTATCTTCTAGTACAGTGGCTCTCAACCGGTGGGGAATTCCCCCCCCCCCCAGGGGGGAATTTCATGGTTTCCAGGGGGGGGGGGATGAAGACCATTTCAAGATCGTGTTAATACAAGAACCGATTACTTGACATAGTTTTTCCCTTCATACTTTACAGTTATGTATGTCTCGTCCTTCTAAAATTCATTTCATAAAGTAAGTAGACCCACAAATCATGTTTTATGTGGATGTCTAGACTTCTTTTAGTATATGCTATTACATTTGCCTTCCACTTTTACGTATACTGTGTAGGGGTGGGGTGATTTTTAGATAGGAAATATGAAGGGGGGGGATGACGTTCTGAAAATACGGTTAAGGGGGGAACGGGCCAAATTTTTGATAGGAAGGGGGGAATGGCGTTCTGAAAATATGGTGAAGGGGGGGGGGGTGGGCCAAAAAAGGTTGAGAACCACTGTTATAGTATCACTTTTAAACTTTCTGGTAGGCTTATGAGATCATTCGAACTTCTGACACCACTTATGGTTTTCTCGTAGGCTTATGCGATCATTCGAACTTCTGACACCACTTATGGCTGCCTGTCAACAACCTACTTTACATACAGGCTCTCTCGCATCTTCATCCACATCTCAACGTTACAGTAATTATGTGGATGGAATATATCTACTTTATTTCAGGCGAACCTGATAATTCATACACGCATACTCAGGCGGTAGCTGCCTGACTCAATATACAGTGGCCGCCTTTCTCACACAAAACTCATACGTCTTCAGATATAACTCAACTCTCGCTATCTGTAACATGCGCCCTCATAAACTACACATTGGCATTCGGAAAACACACACGTCCTGTCTGGAAGCTGTCCGGTCGCCGTCTGACTAAGTTCGGTCGGTTGGCTAGTCTTGTCGTCGTAATCACGTGTGGTCAGCAAAACTCCGTGCTGTCCTGTCCGTCACGTAGTCCAGTAGTCTTGTTCACGTCAACCTTGCGTTGTCCTACTTTTTACGGGTGTTATCCCGTGACCTAGCGTTTTCCACCCTGTCCTCGGGGCTGGTCTCGCTGTTGTCCTAGATATGACACGTCTGTGTCCCCATCTAAGTCCTGTCTTCTGACTGTTCTAAGTCATAGCTTGTGTTCTGTCTCTATTCTAACTACTCCCTTGTAGTGGTCCTTATCTACGTCCTATCTGTCCTTAACTCTCTTCTGTCTCTTGTCCTATCTCAGTCCTACCTAACACGTTGACACACGGAGATAAGTTCTTTCAGTAGTATCAAGGCAATCTCTTCATCCTGCATTAAGGACCTTGACCCTCTTGATGACATTATTCAGTATGTCAGATATATCCCAGGGTTAAGCCACGAAGACCACTCTCCGTCAGTCAATAAAAAAAACACATTTTATCCCATTAAGAAAACCCCAGCTGGTTCCTAGAAATGCATTTTGTGGACTGTCCCTACAATTTACAATCTTGATGCAAATTCATCCCAACTTTGTCTCATTTACATACACCCAATTAATTCCCTTGGTTGCACCAATCACATTTTTCTCAGAGCTGCTGTTTATCTGTGGTGACTATCCCTTCAGCTCGCAGGTGTCAGCTAATGAAGTTCTGGGAATGCGGAGGCGCACGTTGTTGACGACTCTGGTTTGTTAATTTCCAGGGGAGAAGGGTGGTGGTGGTTTTATGTTACATTTAGAAAATACATGTGTGGCCTCCTCGAGTGCCCTTTAACGTTGAAGCCGTATTTCTCTCTGTATTCTAGTTGTGTTTCCGAATTTATCAGGGGTCGACATAAGAAATGTCACAACATATCAAGGTGGCATAGTGGTGTACACAGATGGGTCAGTGGTAAGAAACCGGGGGAGTGGTTGGGGTTTCATTGCGAAGGCTAAATGACGATTCTTAACAAACGGAGAGTCAGACATATGAGGCTACGACCTCCAGTATGAGAATGGAGGTGGATGCAGTCACGGTGGCATTCCGCTGGTTAGAGGAGACCACTGCAACAGACATTGTATTCATTGCGGACTCAAGAAGTATGCTTAGTAAGGTGGAGAAAGGAATGTTTCGTGTAGAATGGCTCATCTCGCTTCAGAGGTCACAGATTGTGAGAATTGTATGGATTTGTTTCCCATGCAGGAGTGCCGGGGGAATGGACCGGCTGATAGGCTGGCAGGGAATACACCTCTTGGTGGTCTATTACATATGGACAAGGGAGAGGTGGTCGTGCACCTATGGGACCAGGTGAAGAAGGTGGAGGAACAGATTGAGAACCCGTATGTGGAAAGGATGAGATTGCGGTGGGTTGGCAGGTGTTGAGGTGGAATCTCAAAACTGGGAGGGAACATCAGGAGAACTTTCAATCTGATCGGTGGGAACGATTAGTAGTGTGACTTTTCGCTGGCTGTTGAGCGAAGCGACGGAGCGCGTATGGGAATGTCCTGGGTGCAATGATGTCAGCTCTTAGCTCAACTCAACTCAGTACAACGCGTTTGTTTATTCAGTCTCTTAAGATACGAAAACGTACATCTGTCCTTGGTTCGGATCGGATACGATATTTACACAAACGTGCTCAGGCCCCGTTCAACCGTCAGTCTGTTGATATGTTACAATTGGGGTCTTTATGGTATTTCTTTCTACATCAGCTTGCGGAGATAGGGCTTCGTGTTTCTCTTCTTAATGTCTGTTGCTTTTCTGGCCTGATATTGTTTTCTTCGTTGTTGTTCCTTGACATGTCAGGTCAGTTCGTGATCTTCTAAGACCTGGAGTTAGCAGATTCCCGCCCTGTCTCACGGTGTTCTTCTTTCAGGAGTTGCTTCATCAGTAGTCTTCCCAAGCGTGGCTCCTTCCGTCTCTCGCCACATATCCTGGTCTGTATGTGTACCTTCGTGGTCCCCTTCTTTGTGGTGCGTAGTTCTTGTCCTTGGTTTCAAGAGTGCGGTATTCATCGTTGGTTAGATTCCCTACATTACAGATAGAATTGCTCTAGTTTTGTCGAAGTAGGAGACTTCATTATGTTCTTGTTCACACTCTCCTCCTTGTTCACGTTTTTTTAACGTCTTTTTTTCAGTTAAACACATCCATTTATTGAATTGGCGAATAAAGTGGATTCTCCTTCGGGAGACCCGGGTTCGAATCCTCGGTAAGGTGTGGAGTTGTTTTTTCTGTCAGGGGCAAAAAGAAAACTCTTACCTGCACTGTTCGCGGCGACTGCACTAGCCTGGCGGCCTTAATTCCTCAGCTTCAAAACCCCTTGCCATACATCGCAAGGTACTATATTGGCAGTAAATGACAGTTTGACACTTACTTTCAGTACAACAATCCAACCAGAGACCTCTGAAAGTTCAGTCAACCTTTTTGAATCCAACGCCTTCAGAGTATTGCCTGAAGCAACATCTGCAAATGTTAAGGTCATATTTCTTTATTATTGCAGACTCGAAATGATTTAGATTTTCATTTCGCTCAACATCACAATGGAACGGTACCCATTTTAGTAAGGTTCTAAAATATTTCATTGATTTGAACAACAAAGACACAAATAATACATTGAGAAATGTATAGAGTGGCATATTTCGCTTGATCTCGACAGGAGCAAACTGCAGGATTCACTGAACATAAACTAAAGCAATAATATATTTGCTCGCTCGCTTTGACCTCAAGCGTAGTCCATAAACGGGATACCGATTCTAGTGCACTTGTCTGATTTGTGTGTGTGTGTGTGGATTAGTTATCCCTATAACCAGTCTGTACAAGAGGAAATGACACATGATGAACTGGCAGTACAAGCTAGAGATATCTTGATAACAGCAGCCAAAGATTTAATTCCGTCCAGGACTAAGCAACATAAGCCATGGATTATATCTGACACGTTAGAATTAATAAAACAACGAAGGGAACTGAAAAAGAAAGGATGTGAATTTGATAACAGCAAGATGAAGTATAAATCTTTAACCCGAGAAATAAAAAAGAACACAAGAAAGGACAAACACCAATATATACAAGATTGTTAAAATAGAGCAATATCATAAGAATAGAAGAGATTACGAAATGTTCAAACAAATGAAGTTATTGACAAGAAATTTTCAACCTCAATTAAATGTTATCTATGACAAGTTGGGAAATACCTTAACAGAATCTAGACAAATTCTAGAAAAATGGCAGGAATACTGCAGTGTAATGTATGATGTGAATGACTGTGAGGATATGAATGATATACATGAACCAATGACAGCAGAGACAGAACCTGAAACCTCATTAGATAAAATTGCATGGGCAATAAAGAACCTGAAAAATGGTAAATCACCAGAATGGGATGAGATACCAGCTGAACTAATTAAAGCGGGAGGGGAAGAAATCATACCAATCTATCACGCATTATGTAAAAAGATATGGAAATATGGTATATGGCCAAAAGATTGGAAGAGAACTATCTTCATTTCAATACCAAAACAGGGCAACATGAAATTATGCACCAACTATAGAACTGTTGCCCTGATCAGTCATGCAAGTAAAATTCTACTAAAAATCATAATGGGAAGACTTCCTAAGAAAATTGAAGAAGAGATTAACGTGGTTCAAGTTGGATTTAGACAAGGAAGAGGAACAAGAGATCACATACTCAACATGCGTTTAATAATAGAGAAGTGCAGAGAATTAAATGTGAACCTATTCTCATGTTTTGTGGATTATTCAAAGGCATTTGACTGTGTACAACATCATAAACTTTGGAAAATCATGAGGAATTTTGGCTTTCTATCACATGTAGTACAACTCATAAAACTGCTCGATCTAGACCAACAAGCAGCGGTTAGAATATATGGCGAGACATTAGATTGGGTTGACATCAAGCAAGGAGTCCGTCGGGGCTGTGTGCTGTCATCCTATTTGTTTAACCTGTACGTCGAAAATATAATGAGAAATGTAAGAGATGATAAAAACAGGGAGCTATATGATGTCCTAAATATCGACGGTCATGACATACCAGAGATTCGGTATGCTGATGATACAGTATTACTATCTACATCACAGAATGGTATAGAAAACCTAATAACCTCAACCCAAAGAAATAGTGAAAATCACAACTTATATCTTAACATAGCAAAAACAAAGACAATGCATATATAAAACACCTATGGAGAAAGAAATATATGTTAATGAGGAAAAATTGGAGGTGGTGGACAATTTCGAAAATCTTGGGTCATTGATTACCAACAATGGTGACACAATGAAAGAAATTAAACGACAACTATCAATTGCTCTTTAATGACTAAAACAACTGAATAAATTATGGAGTCGGACAGATAGAACTACAAAAATTAGATTTTTAAGAGCATGCATCTTTCCCATTGCAACATACGCCTGTGAGACCTGGACACTTACTAAACAAGCTAAACAGCGCATAAATGCCTTTGAATATAAATGTTACAGACAGATTCTGAGAATATTTTGGATAAAGAAAAGAACAAATGCATCCATACTTACAGAGCTAAATATTGAAGAAGGTTGGCTATTAAAGACGATAAAACAAAGAAAATTTAAATATTTTGGTCACTTGAAACGTCATGAAAGTTTGGAGAGAACAATAATGGAGAGGTATATGCCTGGGAAGAGAGGAAGAAGGAGGCCGATGAGAAGATGGGTGCAGAATGTGGCGGAGGATCTCCAGATGGGTGTATCGGACGCAGAGAATCTTGCTTGTGATCGAGAAGTTTTCCGGAAGGTTGTTATGGGAGCGAGGTTCTGCAAAGGGCGTGCTACTGAATGAATTAATTACCAGTTAGTTAGTTAGTTAGTTAGTTAGTTAGTTAGTTAGTTAGTTAGTTAGTTAGTTGGTTGGTTGGTTGGTTGGTTGGTTGGTTGGTTGGTTGGTTGGTTGGTTGGTTAGTCGTGGTTCCAACGTCACTGCAACAAATAACCCCCATAATGCTCCGTTACTGTGCAGTGAATATCACACAAAATGCCCCTCACTGTCCCATGTGAAGAGTGGAACAGACAGCAGCATTGAAAACCCAGTAGCACGCACAGGCACGTACATGCATAAGGCCACTGCCAGAATGCCAACACAATAGTCCGCCACGAAAATTACAGTTCATCGTCAATAGAAGCGGCAGACATTAGAAATACAGCAGCTTCACACACATTTCTCCATAATTCAAAACTAGCTAGTTCAGCATCCGGCCGCCGCCATTTTCTGAACAGGCAGTTCACAAAACAAACAACTGCGGACAGATGTAAAAACACTCCACACGAAATCCACAGATCACAGTGTCGCTCCAAGCACTCGACTTAATAGTCCCTCGCCATCGAGTGAACCGTGTCGCTCGCCATCAGGTAATCCCACACCGACTTCTGTACTTGTAATTTATGTTCGCAAGTCAAGGGCGAGAGACCAACATTTTAGTCCAACCAACCCGTGTGTGGAATGAACCCGCTACCACGACATCACCTAATTAATGTACCTAGTTGGTACACCGGAAGTTTAAGAGCGAGCGCTGGTATCCATTCAGCCATGCTGACCTCCAGCTATACGATGTATCGGTATCTCTTTATTGTTTGTGTGCTAACGAAGGTTGTCGCATCAACGTCCATTTTATCATTTGTAATTATGTTGTTGTACAGCTTACTAATTCCACTTCTCGTTTTCTTTGATTTATTTATTATATTTCTTGTAAAAATCTTTCTTGGTGCACTTCAGTGCTGTCGAAGCTCACAATTTATTTATTATATTTCTTGTGGCAACCTTTCTTGGTGCACTTCCGCCCGTTGAAGCTCACAATTGATTTATTGAACTTAAGGACTATTTTCCCAGCTCAGTGCTTGATAAATTATGCAACGAAATAATTGTTCTAAGCAGTCACGCGTAAAGAAGTAAATACAGTTATAGAGTATTTCAGCATGTTGTTCGGCTTATATGAGCATATTGAGGAGACACAGGGAGTTTGTAAAGTGTCACTACACTTTATAGGTAGAACAGCCGTTTGTTGGAGAGTATGTTTTCCGTTTTCAAGACGGAAAACATACTCTCCAACAAACAGCTGTTCTACATACAAAGTGTAGTGAGATTTTACAAACACCCTATACAAAGTTGGACACTGAACAAGCAACTAGAAAGTCGCATAGAAGCCCTGGAGATGTGGATATACAGACGAATAGGTCGTATTTCAAGGAAACAAAAACAATCAAATGCAGAGGTCCTAGAAAAACTGGGAATGAAGAGAGAGTTGATGAAAGAAATAAAGAGGAGACAAGTGAAATATTTTGGCCACGTTAAAAGACATGATACTCTTATAAAAACCATACTGGAAGGCAAGGTTGAGGGCAAGCGAGCAAGAGGTAGACAACGATACAAGTGGGAGGATAACATCAAGAGATGGACGAGCATCAGCCTGACAGAATGTACAGTCAGGGCGAGAGACAAACGGTATTGGAGATACACTGCAGCCAACCGTCATTGCGGAGACAGCACCTGATTGATTGATTGATATACAAAGTCAAGGACATGTTGCAGGCTTTGAGGTGCGGTGGCGGCCTGGCCAGGGGTAAGTTTTCCTGATAGCAAGGAACTCCGTAGGGTCCTTAAAAAGTGAGCCCCTTTAAGCATCAAACAATGCGTTTAAAATTCTGTCGTACGAGGAGAAGTTAATAAGTAAGTCACAAATGGCTGTAGAAAAATATCTAAGTATGATAATTTCTTGAAACCAGTTTAATTTTATACAAACATTGTCCCTTTATTTCTCAACATAATTTCCAACAACATTGATGCACTTATTCCATCAGTTCTCCTAAAACGGCTGCATAGAACTGCGTGCTCTGTTTTCTAAACCACATTTTCACTAACAATCAACTTCGGCGTCATTCCCGTCTTTGAGAAAATGTCTCTACCCAGCTATACGGGACAAACATTTGTCAGCATAAACAGGAAGCATTTCCTTACGAATGTCCTTTGCAGGCAGTCCTTTTGCCCACAAAACAACGCACAACAGCACGTTACTCTTTGGTTGTACACTCCGTAAGTACAATCGCCATTTTGTTTATGCGCTGAGCATGCGAATGAGACACCTAGCGCCACCTGACGAACGGGAATATAAAGTTTGATGTTACTGTCACCTAATGACACCTGTAGAAAACACGAACTACATTTACCTGCCATCCCACCGAACTGTGTGACTTACTTATTGACTCGCCCTCGTATTCGTAGTAATATCTCCTCCTAGAAACCAGTATTTTTAGACCCTGCCAGACACAGCTGAGGCGTGTCGGACTCATTGTGTTGGCCCTCTGTTTTGTTGATAAATCTTTCGGCACTCGAGCGGTGTAGTGGTCAATATCTAGCAGGCTGCCTGTACTTCCCAAAACATTTCTGAGAAGAAGTGTTCGTGGCGAAGTGGTTACATCGCCTGCCTCGGGCTTCGAAGTTCCTGGGTTCGATTCCGAATTACGTTGTTCAGTGCACTTGTGCAATTTTCTCGAAGACTCCTGGGGGGGGGGGGGGGGTCTTCGCTGGAATTATAATAGAATTTGTGCTGTGTGCGACGCTTTCGGCCGGCCGTCCTGAGGAAAGAGACCGAGCCATATAAAACCCAGTGGGGTAAAACCCACTGCAATGAAGTCGGCCCTCTTGCATTTTACTAAACCCTTTTAAAACATTGTTGACAGCGGCGATTGCCCGGTGACTAGCACGCTTGTTTGCCGACATGGCGGTCATAGGCTCGAGTTCGTATCCAGTAGGTCAGCATGGCCGAATGGATAAGAACGCGCCTTCTTAAACAACCGGTGTGCTGATGCCGAGGTATGGATTTCAACCACTACATCGGACAGTTGGACTAAAATAATGACTTCTCGTCCTTGACTTGAGGACATAAATTACAGGTATCTCTAAAGTCGGAGTAGGTTCGCCTATTGGCGAGGGACAGTGGTAAAACGGAAAGCTAATCCACACGTAAAATTCAGTCAACTGCTACTAGAATTAGTGTGTATGAACTACGCTTGAGTTCAAAGCGAGCGAGCGCAAAACAATTGTTAACTTGGGCTCCGATGTCGATACAGTCTGAAAGAGCCAGTTACAATGTGAATCTGTTTTGAAAGAGGCTACTATATTAATGATTTAGTGCCACAAAAACAGTAGGTTTGGGCCAAACAAGGTGTACAATTAAATGAACAAGTTTTGTAATGTAAATTTCTTTTCACTGAGCATTGAAATTGAGGGTGATTCCACGAAACGAAGCAAATAACACCATGACCCTAGTATGGCGATATATCCTTCTTCTGTCCAAATGGGAGGTCACATTTGGCGAAATATTATTCTTCTGAATCGGTTAAGAATGTTATCATACATATACTAGAATGCATTAAAAATAGGCAAGCAACATTTCTGGCTATATTACGAGAAGAGAACGCCGGGAATATAGTGTAACGACTGGAAATAATATGGACACAGAGGTAGAGGAAGACAATGGGAGACGATTTTTGACAGCCATTCACCATCTTCCTCTTCTTCTTCAGCGTTCCGAGCCATTGAGGTTCTTTGCTGCAGATAAATCCGTCTCCATTCGTCTCTCTGGTTGACCTTCTCTTGCCAGTCGTTGATTCCAAGTGCTTGTAGGTCTGTAGATATATTATCTCTCCACCGTCTTCTTGGTCTACCTCGGGGTCTATGGTCATTTATTTCCTGAGTGTAAGCGAGTTTTGTTTCCCTATTGTCTTCCATTCTTTCTATATGCCCCAGCCATTGCAGTCTATTAGCCTTCATGATACCAGTGATTAGCGGGGACAGATCATAAATGTCTTTGTTACTTCTTCTTTTCCACTCTCCACATTGTGTCATTCATTCATTTAAATGCCATTCATCGTGGCATTTAAATATATCGGCACATGAAGGGTCATTTATTTCATCGATCGCGAGATGTCGAGACGCATATTCGCCCATATCAATGGTCAAGGCACTTGATGGTGGTGTTCATGATGAATGTATAGAGAGTAGTATACGTATTTTACCTATACTGTTGTAATACACATTAAGGGAGTCTCCGTGGCGAAGTGGCCAAGCCGTATAACTCGGGCTCTGAAGGTTGTGTGTTCGATTCCCGGGCCGCGTCCTTCGGTTCATGAGTGCATTTTTTTCCGGATACTCCTGAGGATCGTCGCTGGAGCTACGGAGTTCGTTCTTTGTGCGACAGTTTCGGCAGCCCGCGCTGAGGAAATAGACTGAGCCATATGGGATAAAAACCCGGTGCAATGAAGCGACTTTTTTATGCACGTGAAACGTGGACAATAAGCAGGAACGTTGAAAAACATCTATGGCTCGTAAAGGACATGCAACTAATTGGGTTGTTGTCCCCGCTTCCTAATTTGTTTATTCCCTGGACTTTCAGTTTTATGATTTAAAGTGATTTCGTCTTCAGTAAAACATTAGGATACTTCTGTTTTCAAGCTAAGTACTCTTGTTCTCTAAGTGATGACTGTGAATCTACAACCAGGCCAGACTGCGAGAACAGCAAATTAAAAGAGGGGTGGCCAAACAAGAACACTACGCAGGAAGCCAAAGAAGACTGATAAACCAACACAGAACTGGCGTCGTTAGCCGCTACACGCTGCGGGATTTGCTGAGGAGGGGAGCCGAGCACTTATGGACTGAGTGGTTCGATGTGCAGTGAGGATGATCTGTCGACTAACTAACTAACTAACGACAGTAAGCAGAGGATCTCTTTTTGAAGACAATGGCTACATTCATCAACCAGTATGGTCATCGCTAAGAAAGAAAGCAATGGCAAGCTACAGATACCTAGAAACGTGTTTGGTCAATTTAGCGCTGATCCACTACTCTGGTGATTGTGTGAGATAGCGAAACATGACCACCCAAGCTTATCATCATGACACACACCGATGATGATGATGATGATGATGATGATGATGATGATGATGATGATGATGATGATGATGATTTTTGATGTGCCGAGCTTTCCATTCACATATCATGTTCATTCACAAAGCCAAGGCTATGTATTATTCTTATGCTCTTGTTCAGTGTTTGGATTTCTACAAACATGTATGTGTGGTTGGTATTTTCCTCTGTAATTGTTGCTTTTTTCTAGTATAGTTTACTGATGAGCCTGACAGCTTTCCTGACAGCTGTCCTATCACATTCATCACACGATACAGGGGAATTGAGTTGAGTCAAGAACCGACATCACGGCACTCGGGACATTCCCATACGGGGTCCGTCCTCACCTGCAACAGCCAGTGAAGAGACCCAATGCAATAGGTACCAGT
Organism: Cepaea hortensis; assembly: GCA_963921405.1. Classification (NCBI taxonomy): domain Eukaryota; kingdom Metazoa; phylum Mollusca; class Gastropoda; order Stylommatophora; family Helicidae; genus Cepaea; species Cepaea hortensis. The sequence goes on from OY992883.1 coordinate 16,311,801, forward strand.
AGCAGTCTGACTATGTGTCCGTCTGGCCTTTCCTCAGAGTGTCGACCAGATCCTCTGTAGCACCATTCTCCCCAAGTCGTGATAATCTATCTGTTCTTCTGCATTATACACGCGATCCCAAACAGTTCCGACCACATCTGCCTTATCATACACCAATACCCCACCAAGTGATGCAGACCCAGCCAATCTGTCCACCTGCTCGTTTCCCATCACACCAGCATGTCTGAGACGGGGTGGGGAGGGGGAGAGATCCAACAGATGCTCTCTTTTTTTTTTGGGGGGGGGGGATTGTTGGACGGAAGCCTGTCACTCTGCCCGAAGTATAACTGTCTTCACCCTTTTCGTTATACTTTTTGAGACTGTTACAATCACGACATGCACGTGTAGTCTGTCATCAAGGCCAGAGGAACGCCGCCGTGATTTCCTTCACCTTTATTCTCAGACTAGATGTGGTATCATATGCTAGGCCAGTGTTTCCCAACGTGGGGCCCACGCCCCACAGGGGGGCAATTTGACTGTTAAGGGGGGCAATTCGAAAATGGGAGAAATCGGCTGAATATAACAAAACGGGGAGACTTGAGACTGAAGTTAACTAAATTGGAACCTGACATAAGATCTCTTTGCAGCAAGCATCAAGCGCAAGGATCTCACTAAATTTAAATAATAAATAATTACTAATAATTAAAATAATATAGAAAAATCTTTCATTAAAATTATTTTGTACTTGAATTTCAGTTCTCCATTATATGTTTTGAAAATTTACTTACTGTGTTTGCTCAATAATTACCTAGTGATTTCTTCCTAAAACCTATCAATCAAGTTTCTTTAGTGAACATTTCAATTTTTGAATATTAAAAATGATGTATATGTTGAGGGGGGGGGCATGGGGCGGGGGAGGGGGGCAATATGAATTTTAGAAAGGCTTAAGTGGGGCATGGTACAAAAAAGGTTGGGAAACACTGTGCTAGGCTCTCCTACACCAAACACCATCCACCAACCTTCGGTCAAAACACCCAAGCACTTCTTTCACCTCTTGGCACAGAGCCACTCGTGTAGATGATTACATTGCCTGGTCGCGAATTGTCGAGGATCAGTTGTACCATCCATTCAGTGTGGCCTGCTGGCCAATCCCAGCATTCCCGATACAGTGTTATTATGACCCTGCACAGGTCTGGCGTTTCCTCTGGCATTCCGACCCACCCCTCTCCTCTCCAAATCTTCCCAAGCATGCACAGAGAGGTCTCTGATTGTGTCCTCTGCCTGAGTCCACAATTTTCCTATGATTAATCTGTGTCCCTTAACTGTGTCCAGGGCTTCAGGCAGGAGGCGTTCCGTGTTTGCAGCCTTGCTGAGATATATGACTTACTCTGTAGCATCTTGAGCCTTTCTGCAATCGTGGATAAGGCTAGGATGTATCGCATACACCGGCTGGTCCCTTGTACATCCCAGTATACAGGGGAAAGAACTCAAACATTTAACACGAATAATAATTACTGCACAGTAAATGCCGTGTATACTGAGAACAGTAATTGAACGTTCTATAGAAGAAAACAAAGATCTATAACTTTGCTTTATTGACTACACAAAGGCTTTTGATAAAGTGAGACATGTCGATATGATAAGGATGCTTTAAGATCTACAAATTGATGGAAAAGACCTTAGACTTGTAAAAAACATATATTGGAAACAACAAGCTGCCATCAGAATTGATGACGATGTAAGCCAATATCAGCCTATTAAAAGAGGTGTGAGACAGGGATGTGTAATGTCTCCAGATCTATTTTTCCCTGTAAAGTGAAAATATTTTCAGGAATATTGAAGATATGGAAGGAATCAACATTGGGGGACGTACATCAATAACATTAGATATGCACATGATACAATCTTGATTGCAGACAATGAACAGGACCTGCAAAATTTAGTAGATGTGGTTGTTGCACGCAGTGAACAACTAGGGTTAGAATTGAATTGTAAGAAGACACAGATTATGGTCGTCACTGGGAAGAAGGAAATACCACAATGTGATATACGAGTAAATTGGCATATTTTTAAGCAAGTTAATCGATACAGTTATCTCGTAACAGTCATAATATCTGATGGGAGATTCCTTGAAGAGATTAGAACAAGAATTGCCATTGCGAAGGAAGCCTTTTGCAAAATGAAAAACATACTGACCAATAAAAAGATATCAATTGAAACGAGAAAAATAGTGTTGAAGTGCTACATAGAACCTATACTCTTATATGGATGTGAGGCGTGGACAATGAGCAGTCAAGCTGAAAAACATCTGATGGCTGTGGACATGTGGTTTCTGAGGAAAATGCAAAGAATACCATGGACAGACAGAAAAACCAACGAACAAGTCCTTCAAGAAACGAATGAAGATCGCATTTTAAAAAAAAGTCGCTTAAAAGTCGACAGGGTCGACTTCATTGCACCGGGTTTTATCCCATATGGCTCAGTCTCTTTCCGCAGTGCGGGATGCCGAAAGCGTTTCACAGTGCACGAACTCCGTAGCTCCAGCGACGACCCCAGGAGTCGCCGAAAAGAATGCACCCGTGAACCGACGCGGCCCGGAATCGAACATACAACCTTCAGAGACCGAGTCAGACGGCTTGAAGTAAAGATCGTAAACTGATTAGAGTCATTCATTAGACGTAGGCAGTCACAATTTTTTGGGCATGTTATGAGAAGAAATTACTTGGAAAACTTGGTGACAACTGGCAAGATCGAAGGGAAGAGACCAAGGGGAAGACCGAGAAGTAAATACCTGGATGGCTTGGCCTCGTGGCATGGTCAAGACAGGAACACGGAGCTATTCCACGACTCTGGTGATCGAGTGATATGACAAAACATGACCGCCCACGCTTACCGGCATGGCACATGATGGATGGAATAATTATTGCAGTATCTTCCCTTTAAGCACAATGTTGAAAGGCGCAGTTTTATTCGTCGATATATTTAGCTCTAGCCAATGAATACACTCCTACCTTCACAGCATTCTTCTTGCAGTAATTTTCAACATGGCTGAAGGTATACAGAAACGGCTGCAGAATGAACTAGAGAAGTTCCAGACTGTCCAGAAAGGTAAATAAGACGAAATAAATGTATAGAATAGATACACATAGAAGACTATGGGAAAGACTGTATTAAAAGTACAAGTTGAGACTTGACACCAGCGTTCATTACACTGTAAACCGGCGTCATGAAGAAACCCAGTTTATTTTTTGCCTCATCATGTGCACCCGGCATCTGTTAAAAAGAATAAATTAATATTAATAATAATTAAATAATAATCCACGTCACAGAATGGTATAGAACAACTAATAATCTCAAACCAAAGGAATAGGGGAAATCACAAATCATGGTACTACAATGATGCCTGTACGTCAGTTAATTAATTAGAAGTGAAAATATGTCAATTCTGCTTCACATTATTTGTCATTTGAGTATCCAGATCGATCTTTGGTACTTTTGCTTTCTTTCACCCCAAACAAAAGGGAATCCCAGGGTATGACGTCACATCCAGGGGTTCCGTGTGTTGCGCCGTAGCTGGGTGCGCAATTCTATGCGGCGGTGGTGCGCTATTCTTGCGGTGGCCAGAATCCAACAATGTCCGCAAGAATGGTGTTGAACACATCTAGACCAGCGCATTTAGTCTGTCGGCGCCATATGAATTTGCACATGTAGGACTCTAGTAGATGCCTGCGTATTCCATTCTGCCTCTTGTTTCTCTCCTTGGCCGTTCTCCACATGCGCTCGATACATTGAGTATGTGCACCAGTGGTAGGGTCCACCTCCATCTGTCCTGACGCTCAGTCAGCGATAGCACCATGACATGATTATGAGAACAGCATCTTGCAGAATGTAAGATGCCATGATGCTGCAGAAAAGCCACGCTACTCTGCTTGTCTGGACAGCTGCTGCCAGTTCCAGAAAACTCATGTTGAGACAGACAGACACACAGAAATGGTTGCCACAGCCAAAGAAACAACACTGTGGTGTGGGGCAATTGAAACGCACTGACACGCACTCTAGCCGAACACAGAGGAGATCACCGTCGGCGCTAAATATAGCTGGTGACTCTAAATATAGCTCGCAAAGTTTGTTTGGGGTGAAAGAAAGCAAAAGTACCCGATCTTGAACCACACATTTTTCAGGATTCCCTTTGTGCGCAGCTCTTTTGTGCGTCCCTGTTGGAGTGTCTCCAACAAAATGTCTCCAACAGACACTACCGTTGATGAACAATAATCAGAGATGCAAAAATACAAGACAAATGCTGCAGATTAAAAGAAAATACGGAGTGACTATTCACAATGGAATTGCGAATAGAAAAAAATTATATTCGCAATCGAAGTAGGTCACGTGATTATTCATATGCGTGTGTCCATATTACAATATTTTGTTGATCGGTTAACGTGTCCTCAGTAGCATAGTGGTTAGTGTCTCCACCTGGTACACAGGAGTTCGATGTTCGATTCCCAACCGGGGAGGCAGCATTTTTTTTTCCATTTTCAGGAATTAGGTGACACCAATGCTAGTCTGATGATTTCGCTTTAGGCATATGTTTTCTACGGATTTTGTGTATTAGGTGTTTTTTATCTTGCTGCACTAGAACCTGCACACTTGTCTTTCTCTTCTTATCTGTCCTCTACTTTTGTTGTCTTAGGAAAGGAACTTAGCCACCCGAACACGAGTTCTCTCTCTCTCTCTCTCTCTCTCTCTCTCTCTCTCTCTCTCTCTCTCTCTCTCTCTCTCTCTCTCTCTCTCTCTCTCTCTCTCTCTCTCTCTCTCTCTCTCGCTCTAAGTCTCGATCTCCCACCTTTCCCTTTCTTGTCTTTACCACTCTTTAATGTCTTTCAATACATCTTTCTCATATCTCTGTCTCTCACACTATCTTCGTTATCTATCTCTCCCCTCTTTCTTTTCCACCTGCTTCAGATATACCAGGTTTTCCTACACTTTATATGCGTAGCATTTCCTTGTTTATTTGTTAATTCATGAGGCCAGTCAGTCGAAAGCCTGATGTTTGAATTGCCTTATCATATCTCTCTGAGGCGAAGCATATTACTGTCAGCTTGGACCAGAACAGAGTCACTCAGAGAGGATGCAATGGAGGCCATAGAAAGTGTCAAATTAAGAGAATCATCACTGCTGCGATATTATCAGGACATAAAAGTAGGACGGTAACGTAAACAAACATGGATGCCTGGTAACAGTAAGTGTACAGAAATGAAAGTTAACAATTCTTGAACTCGCCTGGGGACACAATTATTCGTAGGGATCGTTATTTGTATTGGGGATACCTGTTCTGAAAAATTATTATTGATATTTAAACAGGTCTAACGTAATGTAAAAATAAAACATGATGCCAAAAGAAGGGACAGAGGTAAGAAGAAGAGTGATTCATTAAAAATTACGGAGAAATCGGCAGAATTAAACTCGCAACAGTGAACATTCCTATTTATATTAACGACCTTCTTAGACTTCTTAATGGCCCAAACTAAAATTGACTAGTGAGCAGACGCTGTGACATGTTTGTTACTTCCCGCAATTCGATTGCGAATATAATTTTTTTTTATTCGCAATTCCATTGCGAATAGTGCCTCCCAAGAAAATACTAATCTAACAGTATTTTCTCATTTACAGTTAATTCTAAAACAATATTAAATTGTACTGCCAGTCCGTGAGATTCAGATTGTCTCAAACGGTTCACATATGGATATGAAAACTGAATTTAAAAATATGTTCCGTCATGTTAAATGATAAACAATAGTTAAAAGTATTCAAATAAATTATTAATAATCTTTAAACTTGTATTCTCTTTAACTTTAGTTGTTCAAATTGCACGTTATGAGCGCAGAAAGTATATGCGGCCTAGTCCGGTCGATATGCTCACCGCCGCCATTTTGGATTTCCTTTTCATATTATTTACACCATATCAAGCAAAATCCGCGATGAAACTCTCCAAATGTATGTAAAAATGGATGCAGAATTTGAAAATTCATCTAAAAACGTAGTAATATTAAGAAATCAACCTCTAGAAAATAAAATTACTTACCTTATGCCAAATAATTAAATTTATTTAAAAGTCATGATAATTTCAACCAATCGCTTTGCATAGAATGTTAGACTAACCTATTCTGCAGAAACCAAGATGGCGTTTGTTATTGTCACATGATATTTGAATGAATGACTTCAGAAGCGTACATAGTCTTTACATAGCCATATTTGGGGGACACAATCAATCCTCCTCTGCAATTATTTATGGAGAAAGAAATATGTTAATGAGGAAAAATTGGAGGTGGTGTAATATTTTGAATATCTTGGGTCATTAATTACCAATAATGGTGACACAATGAAAAAAATTAAAAGATGAAAATCTATTGCTCCTCAGAAACTAAAACACTTGAATAAATTGTGGAGGGGGACAGACAGAACTACAAAAAATCATGGAAAAGTTGGAATATGGCATTTCAGCTTGGGAAACAGCAGCTAAGTCAAACTTTAACAAAATAAGTAGAGTCCAAAATCAAGGAATGCGAATCATAACTGGAAGCCTGAAGACAATGAATTAATGAACTAGAAAATATCACTTGTTTACAACCAATGCAGGATAGAAGAGATAGCAGATCCCAGCAACAAGCAGAAAAATTTAGAAGATTGACAGACCACCCTATGTATAACAGGTTTAATGGTTTTGGAAAGGGAAGACTGAAGCGTAGCAACTTTGTCGAAACTGCAAAACGAAATATTCGGGCAGATCCCATACTTAACATATCAACAGTCAAACCCATTTACTATGCACACAAGTTCTCAGCTTGGAGACAGCAGCAACTGCCTGAGATGATAGAAAACATTCCTGGTATTGAGAAAAAGAACACTCAGAGAGTGAAACCGAAAGAAGAAAAATAACCCTAAACTACATAAAAGAACATTACCCAAGCAGCAATTGGACCAATGCATATACAGATGGATCAGCCAAAAATTCAATAGAAAATGGAGGAGGAGGAATTCTCCTAAACTTAAAAAGTTGTGTGAAAAAAACAGTCAGTGGCAACTGGAAAATTTTCAAGTAACTTCAAAGCGGAGGTAGAGGCTTTGAAAACTGCAGCAGAAATGCTCTTGATGGAGGAAAATAAAGAGAAGCAAATAGCTATCTTCACAGATGCAATGTCAGCTGTCTCAATACTGAAGAGCAAAAACAGCACAGAACTAGCTGACCTAAGAGCAGCACTCCATGGTCTATGCCAGAAATCCAAAAGAGTTGTAATACAGTGGATCCCATCACATTGCAGTATACCTGGAAATGAAGAGGCTGACAGACTAGCAAAAGAGGGTGGACGACTACCACAGCTTGACATAGACATAACCTATAATGAGGCAAAGAGGTTTATAAAAAGCACTTATAGAACCAAATGGGAATCAGAGCATACAGGCCACCAGAAGGATGATGCATATTACAAACTTGACTGAAGAGAACAAGTAGAAATCTTCAGACTCCGCACAGGACATAACAGGCTGAAATACCACTTGTTCAATAAACTAAAGATAGGAGATACCGATGAATGTAATTGTGGAACTGGTAAAATGACAGCTAAACATTTGCTGCAGGAGTGCCCAATATATGCAGAACAGAGAAAGATATTTTGGCCCACACCTGCTTCATTTGAGGACAAACTCTATGGAGATATCAACAAGCTCAAGTTGACTGCAGCTTACTTTAACTACATTCAGGTTGACATTTAAAGGTGCATAAAGAAGTATTTAGACTGCCACACTTCATACCACAGGTATGTCAGTTACAAAAGCGTCCCGGAGGCATGAAATGGAATATTGCTTGGATAGCAAGTCCATTACATGGAAAGTCTGAATCAAAAGCTCGCTGTGTGGGTGTCATCTGCAGACTGCATTCTTCTGGTTTCCGGAAGAACAGCCTATGATGAACGGAAGGCCCAATATACAGAAGTGAGGCTAAGCAGCCATGTGCAGGACGTGACGATTCCTTGGGTGAGCCCAGTACCAGAGCGCTGTGTGTCAGCTCTGCAAGTATGGAAGCCTCCTTGGATGGCGTGGAATGCCCATGGTCTGCCCTTGAGGGCTGACCAGGATGTCTTTGGTTGTTCTATATGGGCCAGCTGGGGTGGGGGATAACACCACAACAGTGAGAGTGAAACTTCCTAAGAAACCCCCAAGAAGGTTAACTCGGTCAGCAAATGCCCGCAGAAGTCGGATGTGTCGACCTAACAGTGCAAGAACGCAGCTCTGCTGTAAACAGGCACAGCGCAATCACGTCCGAAAAAAAACTCTGGTTGAACGCAGAAGAAGAAGAAGAAGAGGAAGAACTACAAAAATTATATTTCTTACTTAATGCCAACTAGGTGTCCGCTCTCGCTACCAAAGAGATCAGGAGGTTGTGTGGTTGCTAAGATATTATTTGATACCAGTCATTCTTGGGAGTAACTGATCCAAATAACCCCTTTTGCTTGCAAATAACTGAAGCATTCGCAAACGATGTATTTTCTAACATGGCAAATATTTTTCTGTGATGGTAACAGGTAATTCAAAACTTGTATTCCATTGGTGAATTTAAAAACAGAAGTCACAAACAATATGTTGCTTGATTTATTGCCTGGCATATTTCACAGCATTTAATGAGGTGCATACTGCAGCATTATTATCATATGAAGTTTAGTTTAGTTTAGTCGTTGGATCAACATCACGGCACACGGTTTAACCTAGAAGTGCTCTGTTTTCCTCCTAACTCAAACCTGAGTCTGGAGAAACTCAGCTCAATGCACGAACTCCGTTGCATCGGCAAGGATCCTGAAATACTTTGGGTAGGTTTTTAACTCAAAATTTTGCCCGGGCAGCGCCGTTAGGCTACTCTTTTTCGATTTCCAACTGCCAAGGTATTTTTTACGTGCGCAACAATACACACAGGCGTCCGATCTCACTACCCAGAGACCAGGGGAAATTTTATTACTGGAAGTCCAGGTGGATTTTGTAAATAAATCCCGGTCCTCACCGGGGCCTGAACCCGGGACCTCCAGCACTCGAGGCGGACACCATACCTCGAGACCACTCAGCCCCCCGAATATGAGGTGAATAAATGAATAATACTTGAGCTGAAATACTTAAAACACAGTCACAGGTATTCTTCGAACAACTGAAGCATTTGAAACTCTTTCTGTCTGCACAAAATTGACTGGACCCACCTAATTACTAAGGCCTCACTATATATGAGCAATCATTTATTATTTATCGAATACAGTATGCAAAACCCGGGAATGTTACCTTGTCAACAAATACCCACTGAAGTTGGCCAGAAGGTGCAAGTATCACAGCTCTGCTGTAAACATGCACAATGCATTTATATCTGAAAAAACACTCCGGACTATCGCAGAAGAAGAAGAAGTATACAAAACTACCTTACTCCATCTGAAAAAGAATCATTGTCACCGTACACCAAATCAAACTTTATTTAATTTCTTCTTTCGTTCGCTTGAAATCTGTCTGTATCTGCAATGTTGCTGCATTTATAATTTCCAGTGTAAGTGTCTGCCAACTTACATAGGCAGAATGGAAATACAGTCAGCAAATCAAGTAGACGAACATATATCAGTGTGGATGAGAAAGAGTTAAATCAGTCTTCAGGAATACCTGTGCAGTCAAAAGGCTATAAAATGCTCTCCTCAGTGATTTCTCAACATCTCATAAACTATGCTCATAAACGTTAACAAAGACAACAGTGTTTTGTGTCAAAAATTAACATTACAAATTATCAGTACATGATGCATTCAATTTATGTGAAAAGCATGAACTCGCATGCTTGTTGTCCAAGCACTTGATGATGATTATCAAAGTCAATCCCGTGTCAGTTGCTGCCTTAAGGTGTGAAGCATTAGCCCTTTGACATACTAAGCCACAGCTTTATCATGTGAGGTGACCGGTTGCCCTCCACACAGCCACTTTCTGTTGGAACATCTCTGTCACCTGTTTTGCAGGAAAGTGGGAGCACCAAGCAGTACACTTCTGTGGCAGTCTTATAGTCTTACATTAGTTATCATGTTATGTCCACAACATACTGCCACATATACCACTAATAATGTCCTGTATCGATGTATCTTCTTGCCACGATGTCAAGCTATCTGGCAGCTTCTTTCAAGACCTGTCCCTGTCTGTCTTCTCCATCAGCCTTCCTGCTGACAATGCTGTGTTCCAGTTTTCCCATGGTATGTCGAAAGAATGTACTGTCTATTTCTGATGTATTATCAGTTCTGTTTCTGTGTTGGCTTCTTTCTTTCTTTCCCCTTTTTCTTTCTTGTTCTTTCTTTCTTTCTTTCTTTCTATCTTTCTTTGTTTCTTTTTTTCTTTCTTTTCTTATGTCTTTCTGTAAGTTAGCTTTTAAATGTGCGCATGTTATATGAAGAGAATATGGACCTTAGTACACGATCTTATGAAGTGAGTTGTCCAGCTGCATTGCTCGCTGCCATTCTCTACAACTGAAGCCTCAGTAACCATTTAAGGATTATCTGTCGACATAATTCTGTCTGTCTGCCTTTCTTTCTTTATTTCTTTTCTTTCTTCTGCTTCCTTTTTTTGCACTCAGGCAACAGTGTTAATAACTCCAGCATAAACAGCAGTTGGAGATGTCTTCTTACATTTTGTATCTATCTATTGTGCTCTTAGCTTATTATTGTTATTATTATTATTATTGTTACAGATATTGCCAAACATATTGGACTACGGCAACAGTTGGACAGTCAGTTGAGTGAGAACACGCTCGTCAAAGAGGTTTGCATGTTTTTAAGTCTTTATGTACACTTATTTACTGCATGGAGTTTGTGGTGACATAGTGATTAGTGCACTTCCCTGCCAGTATATTGCTCTGGGTTCAGTCCCTAGCTGTGGTGGGATTATATAAGGAACATCATCCTTCATTTGAAGCTCGTTCCAATGGCTTTATTACAAAAGCATGAAAGAAACATTAACAGGTGTGGTAGAATTAAACAAAGCATTCATTTTGAATGAATTATGCACCATGGTTTGGTCAGAAGAAGTCGCCGTAGGCATTCAGGCAAGCATCCCATTGCTTAGGTAGGCGGCGAATGCCGTCCCCAAAAAAGGATTGTGGTTGCTCACTGAACCAAATGTTTACCACGTTCATTACGTCTGCATCTGTGTGAAATCGTTGCCCCTTGAGAGCTTTTTTTAGAGGTCCGAACAAATGAAAATCACATGGTGACAAATCAGGACTATAGGCTGGATGTTGTAGAATTTCCCACTTCTTCCTTGCCAATGCTTCCTGCACAATCTTTGCAACATTCGGACGAGCATTATTTTGCAACAAAATCACACCACGAGAAAACATACTGGGTCGTTTATTCTTGATGGCTTTTTGCAGCTTGTCTAGTGTTTGCAAGTAGTGGGTAGAGTTGATGTTGACACCAGGTTCTTTAAAGTCGGCCAACAATAGCCCTTCATGGTCAAAAAATGCGCTTAGCATAACCTTTCCAGCAAACACCTGTAACTTGAATTCTTTGGTGATCCAGCATGTTTCCATTGCATGCTCTCTCTTTTGTTGCTCGGCTCAAAGTGGTGACACCATGATTCATCGCCTGCCACGATGCGGAAGTGAAATGCATCACCCTGCACTCTATAATGCAGCAAGTGGTTCAAACACCATCCCATGCGTTCCTCTTTTTGGTGGTCGATCAACATCCGTGGTACCCACTGTGAACACACCTTCCGATATTGCAATTTCTTATGAACGATCTTTCGAGTTGTCCCAATTGACACATCAAATTCTTTCGCTAGCAAACGAATGCTTTGACAACAGTTCATCTGTACTGCTGCATCAATTTTGGCGATGGTTTTTTCTGTTGTAACAATATGCTATTGACCCAGCCATAGAAGATTTGTCGTGAACTGACGTCCTTTCTGAAACATTTGTGCCCAGTCTGTCACTGTTGTCTTCGACACACATTTGTTACCGTACGCTGTGTGCATTCTTCCATGAATGTCCACTGGTCGATATCCTTCAAATGAAAGAAACTGAATCACCGCTCTTTGGACTGATTTGGGATCAACCCGGCCATTTTCTCAACGGTCAGAAACAGACCCTATGCATCATGGGACGATAAGCACGTGCTCTTTTATTCATTGGTCAGTACTTATCACATGATTATGACATGATCATGTTCAACGTACGCAATTACGTGCGGTGCGGCACGAACAGATTTCAAATGAACGATCCTAATATTTTCTTACCAGCTTGGCAGTCGTCGTCAACCGGGCTTCATAACATGGGCACCAGTTTCCAGAATTGTCTGGGAGATAAAGGTGGCGAGGGAACTGACCACCCTACTTCATTATATTGTGACTTAGAATATGTGAACACTTCAATGGTAGTGTCTGTTATGGGACTAGCTGCATACCTGTTGACTGGCATTTGGTTGTTCTGTTTGACACTTAATGGCTGGGAAGCCAGTGTTTGGGGGCTGATGTTTCTGAGTGCTGATGATGGTTCATTTGATTCTGTTTGTACATTTTAAATGTCTCTTTCATTCATCATCCATCAGCTTGTCATGGGCTAAACTTACTTCTCTCATTCTCTGTCTCTCTCTCTCTTTGTCTCTCTCTCACTCTCATTCACTCTCACTCACTCATTCTCTCTCTTTCTCTCTCTCTCTCTCTCTCTCTCTCTCTCTCTCTCTCTCTCTCTCTCTCTCTCTCTCTCTCTCTCTCTCTCTCTGGGGGAATTGTGTGGTGAATCCAGCTCAGCTATTAGCATATGGTATTTGTGTTAAAAAGGGATAGATGGTTATGCTATCTGCAAGTGTTATCTTTGTTCCCGTTATAGTATAAATGATTGGTAATCATATCAGCAGTATTTTTTATTAAGTTGGAATGCATGGATTTAGTATATTTAATTTAGTTGGACTGCATGGAAGCAACAAGGAAACAGACCAGTAACTTTTATATGTCTATTTTCGTGTAGTGTTTTTCATGTAGTTGTATCGGTGTGTGTTTGTTGTTTGTGTGCTGATGAAGGTTTTTAGCCGCAACTTCCATTTTGTCACTTGTGATCATGTTCTCGTAAAGTTTATTGATTTTACTTCTCATTGTTCTGTGGTTCATTCGGTGTATTTTAATATATGTTGAACTTTTCTGTGGTGGTGTTTGTCCATTAAGAATGATGATGACCATTCATTTCATCCAATGGGGTTGAAAGTTTGCAGCCGTGAGTTCTAAGGTGGCTGGTAAGGCCTATTTTGGCTCGAAATGTTCTTTGACAATGTGGGCAAAGAATGGTTGACGTTCCGGGAGGAGGATCACCTGCAGTGGTTCTTCTGTCCAGTCTTTTTTTCACAGCTCTGACAGTCCTGTTTGCTTCAGAAGTGACTACACCCTTGCGTAATGATGTACACCGTGAATTTCGGTCTTTGGCAGCAGTCTCCCATGTGTTGTGGTGAATTCCAAAAGCTTTTAGTGAGATCTTCAGAGTGTCTTTAAAGTGTTTCCCACGGTGTAGCTCGCCGTAAAAAAAATTGTTTAGGGAGCCTGTGATCTGGCATGCGAGTTAAGTGACCGGCCCAGCGAAGCTGTAGTATACATACATCTGCTGATAAAGTGGTGGATGCCAGGAGTTAAATTGTATCATATATAATGTGTCTTCATTTCATCTCTGTTGCCATATGAGACTGATGATGGTGATGATGATGATAGACTTTGGCAGTGATGATGATGAAATGTTTGTGAAATTTTTCTATTCTATATTCAGGAGCTGGACAGGCTTGAGAATGGCGCAGCTGTTTTTAAAATGGTGGGACCAGCTTTGATCAAACAGGACCTTGTAGAGGCCAAGCAGAATGTGCAGAAACGCATAGACTACATTAATGGAGAATTGTAAGCAGAGTGTAGTTCTTTTCCTAGTTTACATTTCTTATGATTGACTGATTATGAGTCAGACAGTAGCCTTCACTCTGTCTTTGGTTGTATGTATGTATGCATCTCTGTCACACAATACCTTCTTCTTGTTTGTGCTTGTACAAGGATAGGTCAGAAAGTTATGCACCGCAATTATTGTCTCTTTAACCATTAATAACAAACAAATGAAATTTAGTCACAGTGTTCAGCTCATGTGCAGCAAACATTTCTACTTCTCAACATACCATCAACTTTAACGGCTTTGCGCCATCTTGAAACAAGAGCATGTATCCCAGATCTGTACCAGATATTGCCCTGTTCTCGTAGCCATGTCTTCGCTGCATTAATCACTACCTCATCTTCAAACTTTGTCCCACGGATAGCATTCTTAAGGGTACAGAAAAGATGGAAATCAGATGGTGCCAGGTCTGGACTGTAAAGTTGATGGGGCAGTACATTCCACCACATTTTGTCAATTACCTCTCTTGTTTGCAAACTTGTGTGAGGATGCACATTGCCGTGAAGGAGAAGCAGTTGCTCTCGATTCTTGTGAGGCCTAGCCCTGCAGTAATGACGACTGAGTTTTGTGAGTGATTTGATGTAAATTACAGAATTGATGGTTCCACCTTTTGGCAACACACCCACGAGAATAACCCCATCAATGTCCTGAAAACAGTGAGCATGGCTTTACCAGCTGATGGAGTTGTTTTAAATTTTTTCCTTGCTGGTGGTTGAGGATGATGTCATCCATTGACATGTATTTTTTGTCTTTGGCTCAAAATAATGAATCCATGTTTCGTCTCCTGTTAGAATGTTTGACAAAAAAATATCCCCATCTGTCTCGATCAACTAGGACCTCATATGATCTGCTTACTATAGCATTTCTATGATTTCCAGTTGTTGCTGTGTTATTTAATCTTGCTGAATGTAGACTGATTGCTTAGTTTATGCCAGGTATGGTATATTTAGTTAGTTTCTATCTAGTGTAACCTACTTGTTTACTTTTGAGTGAGCGGGTAGGATGAGAATTAAATTGTTGCCAGCTCTGTGTTGAAGATGTTATGGACAAAATTTGTAATCCCACATACTGCTCTTGAAACACAGCTGCAGGGGATTTGGAAGCAGACTGCCTTGCATTGTTTCCCATACAATCGTATGGGTGCCTGTCGTTCAGAAACTATGGCAAACTACTGAATGAAAACTTGCCCAGGAATCTCAAACAGCCAAAAAAATGCTGGGGTTGACTGCTACATCCTGTAAAGGATTATGCAACTAACTTTAAAAAGAATGAAATACCTCAATGTAACACCCAACTAAATGGGACACTTCTTAAACTGGTGGATCGATTCAACTATCTTGGAACAGTCATGACATCTGATGGAAAGTGCTGTATAGAGATTAAATCAAGAATCAATATGGCAAAGGTAGCTTTTTGCAAGATGGAAAACATACTCACCAATAAAAAGTTGCTACTTGCAGTAAGAAAATGTGTTGCAGTACAGTTGTGTTTATGCCATGCTGTGTAACACTGCTATTTATTCAAACTTTCTGCCCAGGAGATCAAAGGGAAACACAGTATAGTTAGAGACCAGTGGTTGTTCTAGAGTTTTGAGCCCTTCGCTGAGATTTGAACCCGGTAAGTTTTTAACCAGAGGCAACACCACAACCTCTCAGCCACCCCCATGTACATTTAACAATAGTAGAGCCTGTTCTTGTCATTGTTAGGTCTCATGTATTTTAGTGTACTTATTTATTTACTTTGTTTATTTCTTTCATAGCAAACGGCACGAAAATGTCATCAAGGAACTGGAGAAAAAAGCGGACAGCCATCGAGATAATCTCAGCAAGCTGCAGCACCAATTCCAGCAGGCGCAGGTCAAGGCTGCAGCGAAGTCATAGTTCTGCTGTGTTGCCAGCGTGTGTGTGTGTGACATCTGTACATATTTCTGTGCTATTTTGCATTGTGGTACACAAGTACAAGGTGGCGTGTCTTTGTGCCCCTGGAATGATTGCAGACCAGTGGATTTTCCAGGATGTCCCTTAAGCTTTTTGTCAAATTCTGGAACTTGTCAACTCCAGTTCTGTTAAATAATAGAATGGTTTCATCTTTCTTCACACTGTTTACTGTAGTTCTAGTAATGACTACACAAGGAAGTGTATTTTCGTGTGCATGTTGTTTTGAATAAACGCTCATTGAGACTCCCCAAATAAATGTGTTTGGATTTTTGTCTTTGCCCTCACTGTTCAGTCCGCAATTGGCAAAACATGATAGTCTTGAATGGTGTTTGTCTCTGTTGACCCATGTTGAGTCCGCAGTTGACAAAACATGTGGTATTCTTGGATTATGCTTGTCTCTGCCGACCAATATTGAGTCCGCAGTTGACAAAACATGTGGTATTCTTGGATTATGCTTGTCTGTGTGGGCCTCCCAGTAACTAGATTAACAGCATGGATCTTGAAGGTATGTTTGTTTTGGTGCTTGCGGGCTTTGAACTCAAGCCTAGTCCGTACACACTACTTCTAGTAGTGCTGGACTGAATTTTGCCTCTGGATTAGCTTTCTCTATTAACAGTGTCCCTCGCCATGAGGCAAACCTACTCCGACTTCAGTGGTACTTGTAACTTACGCCCACAAGTCAAGGATGATAGGTCAACATTTTAGTCCAACTATCCGGTGTAGGGGTTTGAACCCCTTACCTCGGCATCACCATACCAGATATTTAAGAACAGTCGTTCTTATCCATTCGGCCACACTGACCTACAAGGTTATGTTTGATTGTGTGTCTGCCAGGCTGTATGTGCTGTTATGTCCTGTCCTGATACGAACCGGATCACTTTATTCAATGAAGGTAGTCATTGCTGCTTCCTTCTTGTTTGAGTTTTCTAGTAGACTTGCATAGTAACTTTTCATGGTCAGTGATAGACTGTTCTATTTAATCTCATTGTACTCCTGTAGCTAACATATTTGCTCTCTAGTTTATAGGTATGCCAAAGTGAGGTCATATCCACTGTCACTATCATCATGTGTCTTGTTGACTGATGTGGGAGATTATGCTTCTCCACATCATTCAATCCCCAGCAACATGTTGTCAGTTCATTCGTTGACACTCATCCATGCCGTGACTCAAGGCTGTCTAGAGTTTTCTCTTGCTGCTGCACTCTCTCTGTCTTTTTCCTCTAATCTTTCACTTGTCACAATATGTTTTAGCTTTTGCCTTCCCATAAAACGACCAAAAGATGATGCCTGCCTTGTTCTGATGTTTGCGATAAATTATCTTTGTGTCTAAGCCTACTCATACATGTTATGTATCCACTGCAGTACTCCCTTTGTGTTGATGATAACTTAGTTTAGGGTATTTGTCACTGTTGGGATCTTCTAGATTGACATTCAGCGAAAGAAGGAGACATTCTCCAAAGTGTGTGATATCTCTCCTAGAATAGCTTGCTTTCCTCTTGGTTAGCTGAGAAATTCTTTTTTTCTTACGTGACTTGTTCATGGTTGTTGGATTTTGTGGCCAGATTTTTCTACATTATGGAGTAGCCTGCCTCAGGTACACCCTTCCTAAGCCGCCTCTTATAATATGCCTGATAGGGTGCAGGGT
Organism: Cepaea hortensis; assembly: GCA_963921405.1. Classification (NCBI taxonomy): domain Eukaryota; kingdom Metazoa; phylum Mollusca; class Gastropoda; order Stylommatophora; family Helicidae; genus Cepaea; species Cepaea hortensis. The sequence continues at coordinate 16,329,334 of OY992883.1, forward strand.
TACTCTGTGATTCCCTTGCAGGCCCTGGTAACACATGGAGAAGAGAATTACAGACAAGATGAATAATATTTTTGAGGACATGGAGGGGGCTGCAGAAGACAGGACAGGAGGGTTTGGTTGAGGTCATGGGCGTGCCAATGGGGGATAAAGAGCAGATGCAGAAAGTAGTAGATTGACATTGCATCAGTAAGGAATAGTCTACAGGTAGTGGCTTAGTGTGTTGTTTATCATTTCTGCAGCAGTACTGGGCCCTGTACTTCTGCTGTGTAGTTTGAGTAGAATGTTTCACTTGGTAAGATGGTGGGTCGGTTTCTTTCTTCTTTCACTAGATAGATTGTATAAATACTGAAATGTTTTATCAAACCTGTTCTGCTGTACGGCAATGAGTCTTAGAATTTGAACAGACAAATTAGGAAGGGCTTGGAGTCTGGGCCAGCGAAGGGGTTACGACAACAATTCACAATCCTGCATGCCGCGTTTGGAGCACTGCTTTGGGCGATTCGGAAGCAGACTGCATTGCACTGGCTGTCATATAAAGATGTGAGTATTGGTAGTTCAAAAAGCAATGGCAAAATACTGAATGTAAACATGCCAAGAAACCACAAACAGTTAAAGAAATCCTGGGGATCACTGACTTCCTGTAAAGGATGTGTAACTAACTGAAGTCAGGGAGGGTGTGGTTTCTAGGATGAATGTTGTGAATACTTTGGTCAGCCAGAGTAAGTGAACATGGATATAAGTAAGTTTATTGCATACCGAGATTGATGCTTGTTTTTTCTTTTTACACGTTTGCTTGCATTGATCTCGAGCATAGTCCACGATGTGCTGCTACTTCTAGTTGCTTGGGTAGATTAGCAAATTTTGCTTCTACCAGTGTCTTTCGCCATGCATCAGGTGAACCCACTCTGACTTCTGAGGTACTTGTAATTTACATCCCCAAGTCAAGGATGAGAAGTCAATATTTTAGGCCAACAGTCTAGTGTAGGTTTTGAACCCGTTACCTTGGCATCAGCATACCGAAAGTTTAATGGCGAGCACTTTTTTTCCTTCGGCCATACACCTGGCTTCCTCCCTGTTGTTTGATTTCAATTCTACCATTACCTCACCCCTTCAACCTCAAAGAGAAGTTATATCAGGGTCCATCACTGGCTTATATTAATAATCCTGTGACTGAGTCACCCACAAATAGTGGCTGACCGCAGTTTCACTCACACAGGATATTAATTTGAAGGTGATTGTAGTTCAAGGAGGGTAATGGCCAAGTTTCTATCAGCAGTTTTCCCACGAATAAATAATTTATCACATTTCCTCCTACATCTCTTTAACTGGCCTTTATGCAGTTGTTACATTATAGTAATGCATTTTGTGTGAAATTATGGGACAGGTAAAAGTTAGAATTTGAATAAAGAAGGCTAATCTAACAATTAGAGAGTTCAGAAAGAGTTGAAGCCCTTAATGATATGTACCCATTGTTCAAGGTCGGTAACTTGCTTTTACCAGATCTTTTGTTTCGTTATCTCCAGGATGGTTTTCAAATATTTCTTTTATAAGTGTATAGTGAGGTTGACCTCTAAACTTCAAAGTAAATAAAAACTCGGGGTTTGGGTTACACACCACATTCTCTAACATGGGGATATACTCTTGTTTAAGAGTTTAAAGGGAGTCTCTGTGGCGAAGTGGTCAAGTCGTTTGACTCGTGCTCCGAAGGTTGTGGATTCGATTCCGGGCCGCACTCTTCGGTTTACGAGTTAAATGTTTCGGAGACTCCTGTGGGTCGTCGCTAAAAGCTACGGAGTTCGTGATTTGTGCGACGCTTTCCGCGCTGCGGAAAGAGACCGAGCCATATGGGATAAACACCCGGTGCGATGAAGTCGACCCTGGCGACTTTTTAAGAGTTTAAAAATAAAATCACACAAGGCGTAACCTGGAGAGAACTGGAAAGATCCCAGCGATTCAATAAGAGGTAGGGAAATAATGCTGGTACTGGACAGGTCACATTGAGAACACTCGAGGATGTGTCAATAGAAAGTCCGTTCACTAGAACTCACGGCAAACAAAATAGACAGAGACGTAACACAAATGAGGAGGAGAAATTGAGGTGCATGAATATGGGGAGGGGGTGCGGGAGATAACACAATAAAGGGTGGGTTGGTTGAGGGCCTCTTCTCCAGTAGTGAGTAAAGTGTAGAAGAAGAAGATTTGCTTAGTATAAAATGTCACATCCTTGCTTAGAATTTACAATTGAATGAGGTATAATTATATCATTGTTGTCGGCTTGTTTTATCATTTACAGTAGTTTCATACACTAGGTACCTACACGTAAATAATTTTTTTCCGCATATACTATTTACAGGACATCGCTGTCAACACCATCATTTTACCGATGTTGTTGATGTCTTGTCAAGATTACGCTCAGTAGTTTGCCATTGCTTTCTGAGTGACCGGCTCACATACCTCCGTAAGTAACCAACGCGGCGCGATCCTCTACCGAATCTTGCGCAGCTGCGTTACCCCACGTGGATGTACGGGATTACGGAGAAAGTCAATAACGCCTTCGCCTGGGAGATCGGCACCCGTAAATTAGTCTTATTATATTACATTGTATGTTGTAAGTGTACACAGGGGGTGTGAATAAAGCTTATGTTTCATGTTTTTGGTATTATTTTATTTTCGCGGCATTCACCAAATCTGACACCCCAATTTTGTGTGATTAAATATGGAAACTGCTTAACACGATGCTGCTGATGTTGGTACGTGGTGCTTCTTTAAGTTGTTTTATTTTTTTTACATCGTGGTCATAAAGTATGTTTGTTGTCAGCTCACGACATTAGCCTTCACTGATATGAATCAATGAATATTTACCAGCTAACTCATTATTAATGACATAATCTTGTGTCTGACATGGAAGGGAGTCAACACACGAATTGACCCATGCTATTGGAGATAGTTTGTGGAGAAGCATGATGATGAATTTCTTGTTTATCCAATAATTCTCTCAATCAAACAAAGTGTTATTTCTGAAGTCCTGTCTTTACTTTAGGCATTCAACATCTTGTCCTCCATTTTTCCATTTCGAGAAATTCACAAGAAGCGGACATTATTTTTGTTTCTGTCTTAAGTGTGAGTGTCTAGGTAAAATGGAGTTCGGATCATGCACGTGCGTCCGGATTCGGCTCGGCGTCGATAATTAAGCCTAATATGATGATCAACATCAGTTAATCCGCATCGTTGTCCAGAATGAGAGACTCGGGAGTAAGAACTGGCAAGGCCAGACACGAGAGGCACATCGGGAGACTGAGGGGTCTCGTCAACCAACACAGATCTGGCTCATTTAGCCGCCATTCGCTGGTGCATATGTTGGAGGAGTGGGGATCTGACCACTTGTGGACTTGTCCAGAATTCAAGGGTGATTCCTCAACAGATACTTGATTGTGTGGTTCACAAAATAAGGTCCAAGTTCATTTTGAGATATGACAAATAAAGTGGGTTAGATAAACATCTTGTGAGCGTTAAGCCTGATCACTAGTACGAGGACGAGTCAATAAGTAAGTCACACAGTTCTGTGGGATGGCAGGTAAATATAGTTGGTGTTTCCTCCAGGTGTCATTAGATGACAGCAACATCGAACTTTATATTCCCGTTCATCAGATGGCGCTAGGTGTCGCTTGTGCAGTGCATAAACAAAATGGTGACTGTACTTACGGAGTGTTCAACTAAAGAGCAACGTGCTGTTGTGCGTTTTTTGTTTGTGGGCAAAAGGACTGCCTGCAAAGGACATTCATAAGGAAATGCTTCCTGTTTATGCTGCCAAATGTTTGTCCCGTAAAGCGGTGCATAGCTGGGTAGAAAAAGTTTCTCAAGGGTGCTCTAAAATTGATGAAATCCGATCTGGTTGTCCTGTTGAGATTGCAACAGAAGCATCCGTGCAGCAGGTGGAGGAGATGATTAGATGAGACAGGCGAGTAACAATAGACTGTAGCATCTGCAATAGGGTGCTGTGAAGTTCTATCGATGCTTCATGATACAATTTGAAGAAAACATCCAGGACTGCTGACTAGAGGGGTGTTGCTTCTTCATGACAATGCCAGACCACATACGGCTCGATTAACTCAGGAGAAAATTAACCAACTAAGGTGGGAAGTTCTGGAACATCCACCTTACAGTCCCGACTTAGCCCCTAGCGATTTCCACCTTTTTTGGTCCACTGAAAACTCACCTTGGCGGGAGACATTTCGCGAATGACGCCGAAGTTGAATGTGAAGAGATAACGTGGTTTAGAAAACGGAGCCGCAGTTCTATGCAGCCGATTTGGGAGGACAGATAAAATGATGGGATAAGTGCATCAATGTTGGTGGAAATCATGTTGAGAAGTAAACGGACATTGTATGTATAAAAATAAACGGGTTTCAAGTTGTTATCATGTTTAGTTATTTTTTTCTACAGCCATTTGTGACTTACTTATTGACACCCCCCCCCCCCCCCCTCGTAAAACGACAGCTAAGCATTTGTCGCAGTCGTGTCCACCACATGCAGAACAGGGAAAACTATTTTGGCCCACACCCTCTCCATTTGAGTACAAACAATGTCAACAAGCTTAAGTTGACTGTTACTTTCTGTGGATCGTCTCATATTGATATCTGAAGGTGTACGAATATTGAAAAGAGGTCTGATCAACTGCTGATAAGGGCATACAAGCAAAGAAGACCGGGATACCGAACCAGAGGAAGACTAAGAAAATGATCGATTTGCAATATCAAGAATAGTCTGCACAAACACAGTATTTACACAGTATTTATTTCATCAATAGACTGCATCAAGCCATAGTTGTAACTTATAACACGATCACCAAGCAACACATTTAACACACAGCGATACAATCATTTTGCTGACTAGTGCTTTAAAAAATAAAAACAATTCAGGCATAGTCTGTTATTCAGGGATTGTAGTTTTCCACAGCTGTGACCCATTCTGGCTGAAATGGTTACACTGTTTCAATATTAGTTCTGTTAACTAACGTTAGACCTTGTTGAGAATTTGGGTCAAGGCTGTGTCTCCCAGCTTGGTGACCTGTGGAAGAGTCGCGACAAAGTGGTTATTGGGTTTGAAAACTTGCAGTATAAGTAGATTGGTAGGCAGGAAGATAGAGATGCAGACATAGATAGACAGACAGACTGATATATAAAAAAGGCGGACATACATACGAATGAACGAACAATCTTTATTTTTAAAGGGTTAAGAATTGGGCACGAAGGCCCGTCTGACATTCTGCCCTTCTTCTCTATTTCCTCATACATTCTTTCATTCAACATCACTTATGAAGCTAATCTTTGATAACAAAAGAACATAAGCATTAAAACGCATGAAAAATAATAATACATGACTCACTGAGGCAGTGTTTAACATGGGCACTATAAGTAACGTGCCATACATATGGGAATGTTTATTGGCTAGTTGTCGTTTGAGACAAGTTACCATTATTATTGATAGACAGACTGACTGATTGATATATAGAAAGACGGACATACATATAGATTGAGAGACAGATACAGGGTTGGGTGGATGGACAGATGAAATAAAGAGGGTTTACGGATTCAAGGCAAGTGGATTGACTACATTGCACCAGGTTTGATCCCATATGGCTGGGTCTCTTTCTGCAGAGCGGCCTGTAATAATCAATTCCACAGAGCACGAACTCTCCAGCTTCACCTACCCCCACCCACCTGGAGGTCTCCAAAAACCAAAATTGCACTCTTTAAGCCGAAGGATAATATATCGCCTATTGTGACCTCCAGTTTGGACAGAAGGACGATATATCGCCATGCTACAGTCATTGTGTTATTTGTTTTGTTTCGTGGAATCTTCAGCAATATCAGTGCTCCGTGAATGAAAATTTACATTATAATACTTGTTCATTTGACTGCCCCATGTTTGGTCCAAACCCACAAACAATGCAAAGTTAAAGATCTATTTTCACGTCATGTGACCTGTTGGGTATATCATGTAAACCCCATATTTATTTATTTTTTTAAATTAACGGGTGGTTCAAGTGGTCAGTTTCCCACAAGCTGCTTTACTTCCCAGACAGTTTCCTGCCACCCGTTATAGGCAGGGTCGAAATGGTAGCCCGAGTCAATGACACAAAACCCCACCTTAAAGGGAAGACATGGCGTTGGACCAGCGGCCTTGTGTGTTAGGTACCGCCCCACCCGACAGACCGTGACCACCCGACAGACTGACCACCCAACAGACCGTGACCATCCAACAGACCGTGACCACCCAACAGACTGACCACCCAACAGATCGTGACCATCCAACAGACCGTGACCACCCAACAGACCGTGACCACCCAACAAACTGACCACCCAACAGACTGACCACCCAACAGACCGTGACCATCCAACAGACCGTGACCACCCAACAGACTGACCACCCAACAGACTGACCACCCAACAGACTGTGACCACCCAACAGACTGACCACCCGACAGACCGTGACCACCCAACAGACTGACCACCCAACAGACTGACCACCCAACAGACTGTGACCACCCAACAGACTGTGACCACCCAACAGACTGACCACCCAACAGACCGTGACCACCCAACAGACCGTGACCACCCAACAGACCGTGACCACCCAACAGACTGACCACCCAACAGACCATGACCACCCAACAGACCGTGACCACCCAACAGACCGTGACCACCCAACAGACCGTGACCACCCAACAGACCATGACCACCCAACAGACTGTGACCACCCAACAGACCGTGACCACCCAACAGACCGTGACCACCCGACAGACTGACCACCCAACAGACCGTGACCATCCAACAGACCGTGACCATCCAACAGACTGACCACCCAACAGATCGTGACCATCCAACAGACCGTGACCACCCAACAGACCGTGACCACCCAACAAACTGACCACCCAACAGACTGACCACCCAACAGACCGTGACCATCCAACAGACCGTGACCACCCAACAGACTGACCACCCAACAGACTGACCACCCAACAGACTGTGACCACCCAACAGACTGACCACCCGACAGACCGTGACCACCCAACAGACTGACCACCCAACAGACTGACCACCCAACAGACTGTGACCACCCAACAGACTGTGACCACCCAACAGACTGACCACCCAACAGACCGTGACCACCCAACAGACCGTGACCACCCAACAGACCGTGACCACCCAACAGACTGTGACCACCCAACAGACCATGACCACCCAACAGACCGTGACCACCCAACAGACCGTGACCACCCAACAGACCGTGACCACCCAACAGACCATGACCACCCAACAGACTGTGACCACCCAACAGACCGTGACCACCCAACAGACCGTGACCACCCGACAGACCGTGACCACCCAACAGACTGACCACCCGACAGACTGACCACCCGACAGACCGTGACCACCCAACAGACTGACCACCCGACAGACCGTGACCACCCAACAGACTGACCACCCGACAGACCGTGACCACCCAACAGACTGTGACCACCCAACAGACTGTGACCACACAACAGACCGTGACCACCCGACAGACCGTGACCACCCGACAGACTGACCACCCAACAGACTGACCACCCGACAGACCGTGACCACCCAACAGACTGTGACCACCCAACAGACCGTGACCACCCGACAGACTGTGACCACCCAACAGACCGTGACCACCCGACAGACCGTGACCACCCGACAGACTGTGACCACCCGACAGACTGTGACCACCCAACAGACCGTGACCACCCGACAGACCGTGACCACCCGACAGACCGTGACCACCCAACAGACCGTGACCACCCAACAGACCGTGACCACCCAACAGACCGTGACCACCCAACAGACCGTGACCACCCAACAGACCGTGACCACCCGACAGACCGTGACCACCCGACAGACCGTGACCACCCAACAGACCGTGACCACCCAACAGACTGTGACCACCCAACAGACCGTGACCACCTGACAGACCGTGACCACCCGACAGACTGACCACCCAACAGACTGACCACCCGACAGACCGTGACCACCCAACAGACTGTGACCACCCAACAGACCGTGACCACCCGACAGACCGTGACCACCCGACAGACCGTGACCACCCGACAGAACGTGACCACCCGACAGAACGTGACCACCCGACAGAACGTGACCACCCGACAGACCGTGACCACCCGACAGACCGTGACCACCCGACAGACCGTGACCACCCGACAGACCGTGACCACCCGACAGAACGTGACCACCCGACAGAACATGACCACCCGACAGAACGTGACCATCCGACAGAACGTGACCATCCGACAGAACGTGACCATCCGACAGAACGTGACCATCCGACAGAACGTGACCATCCGACAGAACGTGACCATCCGACAGACCGTGACCACCCGACAGACCGTGACCACCCGACAGACCGTGACCACCCGACAGAACGTGACCATCCGACAGACCGTGACCACCCGACAGAACGTGACCATCCGACAGAACGTGACCACCCAACAGACCGTGACCATCCAACAGACCGTGACCATCCAACAGACCGTGACCATCCAACAGACCGTGATCACCCAACAGACTGACCACCCAACAGACCGTGATCACCCAACAGACTGACCACCCGCAGCCACCCGACAGACCGCAGCCACACGACAGACAGAAAGCAGACTTACAGCGGTCATGACACTGCCCTCTACTGCCCTGGTCACTGTCCATCTGAGGTCCTTCTCTGCATAATGGTAGGACTCCACTGTGCGGCCATTCTCAACGCTCAACGTCAGCTAGGGAGAACAGGACAAAGTGATTATATTAGTTTAGTGCAGAATAGTGCTTACTTGTTTGTGTTGGGAGCTAGATAGGACAACACACTAATCATATTAGTCTAGAGAGGACAAAGCACTAATCATATTAGTCTAGAGAGAACAAAACACTAAACATATTAGCATAGAGAGAACAACACACTAATCAATCAATCAGGTGCCGTCTCCGCAATGAAGGTTGGCTGCAATGGATCTCCAACACTGTCTGTCTTTTGCCTTGACTGTACATTCTGTCAGGCTGATGTTCGTCCATCTCTTGATGTTATCCTCCCACTTGTATCGTTGTCTACCTCTTGCTCGCTTGCCCTCAACCTTGCCTTCTAGTATGGTTTTTATAAGAGCATCATGTATTTTACATTAGCCTAGAGAGGTAAAAATACTAATCACATTAGCCTAGAGAGGACAAAACACTAATCATATTAGTCTATAGAGGACAAAATACTAATCATATTAGTTTAGACGTGACGCATACGTGCATGTGTTGGAAGCTAGAGATAACAAAACACTAAACATATTAGTCTAGACATGACGCATACGTGCATGCGTTGAAACGGAGAGAAGAAAACAATTACCATTTTAATGTAGCAGTTATGCATATGTGTTGGGAGACATAGTGAACGCGACAAATCGATAAACTGTGGGATCGTAGGCAAGCGCACGCGTGTAAAGGACCACTTCCATTGTACATAATTATCTAGCCAAGTCCTTGAGTTCCCTCCCATAGATCACACAATGAGAACCCCAGTACAACACACAAATGCTGTAACACACGACTGGAAACATGTGTGCATACCAAAATTACACAAGAAATAAACACTAGTGTATCGGCAGCTTTCACAAGTGATTTATTTGGTGTGTTTTTTTTTTTTTACTTCCTGATTTAGTTAAGCTTTCTCAGTGTCAAATATTGCCCATGTAGCCACGTATTCGGCCTACTCTTTTCAACTTTTAGCTACCGAGGAACGTATAAAGTGAGCAATGTGCACATGGGTTCCCAAATTCCCAGAAATCTGGACATCCGATCTTCTACCGAAAGGTAAAGAAGCTTGCCTTGTATCACTTCTCTTTCCGAGCCACTGTACCGTTTCATGTCGACAAAGTATTTCACTCTCCGAGACTGTACGTGCTATTTATGCGTCAGATTGTGACCCTTTGAAAACAAAAGTTTGTTCGTTCGCTCAGTTGTCTTAGTTGTTCAAATGTGGTACAATGTCAGCATTTGTTCTTCCGGTCCACGATACTCTTAAGAACATGTCTGTAACATTCAATTCAAGAAAGAAAGAAAAACTAAACAAAAAACGCGAACAGTAGAAGAACATCTAAAAAATATTGTAATGTGCATTAACAAGATTGAATATGAACAGTTAAACAACCCGGTAATATATCTATGGCTGTTATCTTCATTGGCACCTTGCCGTCTTGACAGACGATAGTTTGTTACAGTGTGCTTCAAAAAGGTATAATAATATTTAATAACTATAACCCATTTCGGGAGCGAATATGACTGATCAGACCAATTCGCGCTTTAGATGTTCATTCAGGGTGGATGGATGTGAACACATGGCCATTTCCACCATCATGCACCATCTTACGTCTCACACGCTCAGTGTGTGAATTATCTGCAATCATTTTTTCCTTTGTCTTTATTCCATGTTCCCACATGTTATGAATCATCATCATGTACCATGCCGATTGTCAACGGCGATCATGTACCTTCAGAAACAGATGTCTTCTATGTTCTTGATCAGATCGACCACTGATCGTCCCCTTGCTACTCTATCAAACTGTCGGCCTTTTCTCCCTTTGCCCCTAACACGCTTGGTCTTCCCGGTTGTCACCACCTTCCGAAGACTCTTATCCCATTAAATAACGAGAAACTTGTCCCGATGTGCATAAACAAACTGACGAGTATTGCCTGGCGCCCAAAGACGAGGAAGAAAGAAATAGAGATTAGAGAGTACACTAGACAACATTCAAGTTGGCAGCTAGTTACCATACCGGAATTCGAACCCGTCAGCTCCAAGTCAGGACAAAGAATGACAAACTAGACAAGCAGAAATCATTCCATGTTAGGGGTGTCGGGTTCGCCACGCGCGGAAGTACAATTCTTTCTTCTATTTCATTTAGCGTCAGTCCATACTTGTGAGTTTATGTGGTGTTTGGTGGCCTCGGACGTTCTGCGACAAATGCCATTTCATTGTCTCCGTGGAAGATGAAATGGTTTTGCGATTTGGCATCTTGCAGTATTAACGTACTGATATCTTATCTATCTATAGGGTTCTTAGCAGTCTAAGCAGATACCACTTATGTGTGTCCTCCATTTTTTTTTTTTTTCTTTTTCTACTTTTAAAACAAAAATCCAACGGAATGGAAAGGAAATAACAGAAACAAAACAAACACGAACCGTTGTACTCCAGACGAGACGTGGAAAACCATCTCTTGGTCTTCCCTCGCTGAAGATTAGGGACAAAAGTGCTTTAGGCACTCTAGGATTTGAACCTGTCACCTTCAAATGACGACGAAGCCTCACTGAAGGATCACATGTATTTACAGACACGGCAAAGACCTAGTACTCTTGTACTCATGTTGTTTTGTTGTTGTTTGTCCATCAAGAATGATGATGACCATTCATTTCATCCAGTGGGGTTGAAGGTGTGGAGCCGTGGGTTCTAAGATGGCTGATAAGGCCTATTTTGGCTCGAAATGTTCTTTGACAATGTGGGCAAAGAATGCTTGACGTCTCTGGAGGAGGATTTCCTGCAGTGGTTTTTTTGTCCTGCCTTTTCTTCACAGCTCTTGCAGTCCTGGTTGCCTCACATATGACTGCACCTTTGTGTAATGATGCACGCCACGAATTTCGGTCTCTGGCTGCAGCCTCCCAGGTGTCATGATGAATTCCAAAAGCATTCAGTGAAATTTTCAGAGTGTCTTTAAAACGTTTCCTCTGGCCACCTTGGGAGCGTTTACCACAACGCAGTTCGCTGTAGAAAATTCGTTTAGGGAGCCTGTGATCTGGCATGCGGGTCAAGTGACCAGCCCAGCGAATCTGATTCTTCATCAGTAGAGTGTGGATACTGGGCATGGATGCTCTTTCTAGGACTTCAGTGTCTGGAATCTTGTCCTGCCATTTAATCTTCAGTAGCTTCCTTAGGCAGACTGTGTGGAAGTGGTTTAATTTCCTAGCGTGTCGCTGATAAACAGTCCAGGTTTCACAAGCATATAGCAGTGTGGATAACACAACTGCTTTGTAGACTTTTAGCTTTGTTTGCAGGCTTATTCCAGTTCTGTCCCATACATTCTTGTACAGTCTGCCAAAGGCTGCACTGGCCTTGGAGATTCTTGCATTCACTTCGTCATCGATTGTGGCAGCTTGTGACACAGTGCTGCCAAGATAGGTGAATTTGTCCACAACACTTAGTCTATGATCATTCACTTTGATATTCGGCACAGTGTGATTATTCCCTGGAGCTGGCTGGTACATAACTACAGTCTTCTCCAAGTTGATATTGAGCCCAAAGTTGGCACAGGCATGTGAGAAAGCTGAAACATTATGTTGCATGTCCGCCTCTGAGTTGGCGTATAGAGCGCAATCATCAGCAAACAGGAGCTCTCTGACGGTGCCGCTGTCAATTTTGGTTTTAGCTTTCAGCCTTCTGAGATTGAATAACTTTCCATCCATACGGTAGTTGATGTCTATTCCAATGTCGTCGTTCTCGAAGGCATTCATCAACATGGCTGAAAACATGAGGCTGAACAGTGTTGGTGCCAGGACACATCCTTGCTTCACTCCATTGGTTACAGGAAAGGGTTCAGACAGTTCACCATTTTCCTGTACTCTTGCCTGCATGCCGTCATGAAATAGCCGCACTATTTGGACAAACTTTCGTGGACAGCCATATTTTGCCATAATCTTCCACAGTCCTTCTCTGCTGACTGTATCAAAAGCCTTGGTAAGGTCAATGAAAGTGGAGAACATTTCGCAGTTCTGTTCCTGACATTTCTCTTGCAGCTAGCTGCCTTGGAGCGAAAATCATGTCAACAGTTCCACGTTCTTTTCTGAAGCCACATTGACTCTCAGGAAGAAGACCTTGATCGAGATGGGCTGTGAGGCGATTGAGAAGAATTCTGGCGAGTATCTTCCCTGCAATTGAAAGCAAGGAGATGCCTCGGTGGTTGTCACAGGATTGGCGGTTTCCTTTACGTTTGTAAAGGTGGACTATTGACTTTACGTATTGGACTTTACGTTTGTAAAGGTGTACTCATAAACAGACGTGGAATACATTTTCTTGATATGCACTCACTGAAGACTAAACAAAAGTGTAGCTAAAAGAGCACTAAAGTTGGCTGCATATCCTTTACAGGACGTCGCAGTCAACCCCAACATGTTTTGACTGTTTGTGATTTTAGTACTTTAGTAGTTTGCCATTGCTTTCTGAACGACCAAACTCATACCTTTGTATGGAAACCAACGCAATGCGGTCTGTTGCCAAATCGTCTGCAGCTGTGTTTCGAACGCGGTATGCGGGATTACGAATTGCGCCGTAGCCTCTTCGCCACGCAGCCGGTAAAAGGGCTCTAGACAACAGGAAACAATGACAACTGTAGGCACACAGGGACTCGAACCTATCGCCTCCAAGTTACGACAGAGCCTCACCGTGGGAACGTCAATTACAGTCAGTTTCATCCATCCAGTTTCGACATACATTTTTTGAGGTTTGCTTTCTATAGCTCTTGATGGAGTCTGCCTACAAGGCAGGAGGTTGGTGTCTCACTTCATCTGGTTCCTCTCCCTCGACTTGTTCAACAAAGGAGACCATAACAGCAGCCACGCTACAGCTGACATAGCTTTTGGAATCGCTAGAACACACAGACCCCTCTTCAACCTCAAGGTGGAAACACAGCAGAGGGGACTTTAACGAACACGTGTACTTAGAGACACGACCAGCTAAATGTAAAAGAAGAGAGACTAACTTATCTCCATACCAGAAGTAAGACCAGAACGGATAAATACTTGTGTAAAATCTGATGACTCACCTTTGCTTTGTGGCCATCAATTGTATTGTAATCGATCTCCTCCCCAATCTTGAGACTGTAGGAAGCAGTGGGCACTGCGCCCTTGAAATCGATTTCAATCTTGTACACATCCCCATCTTGACTGATGGTGACCGTGTAATCTAGGTTTTTGTATTTCTCAGTTTTCTCAGCAGAAAATCCTGTTACAGATAGATCATTGAGAAAACTCTGTTACAGATAGATCATTGAGAAAATCCTGTTACAGATAGATCATTGAGAAAACTCTGTTACACATAGATCATTGAGAAAATCCTGTTACAGATAGACCATTGAGAAAATCCTGTTACAGATAGATCATTGAGAAAATCCTGTTACAGATAGATCATTGAGAAAATCCTGTTACAGATAGATCATTGAGAAAACTCTGTTACAGATAGATCATTGAGAAAAATATGTTACAGATAGATCATTGAGAAAATCCTGTTACAGATCGATCATTGAGAAAACTCTGTTACAGATAGATCATTGAGAAAAATATGTTACAGATAGATTATTATTAGCATCTTGTCAGTGAGAATTTACTGGGGAAATCTTGTTAGTGAGAAATTGCTGGGGAAATCTTGTCTAGGATAATTCATTGAGAAAATCATGTCAATAAGAATTAACTGGAAAAATCGAGTCAATGAGAGTTCACAACGGATTGAGAGGGTTTTCTGCGCAACTCGATGAGAGCGACGTTCTGTCAAAAACTGCTATATGAGAGAGAGAGTAGAGTAGAGAGAGAGAGAGAGAGAGAGAGAGAGAGAGAGAGAGAGAGAGGGAGAAATATATATAGAGAAAGAGGGAGAAGGAGATGGATAGAGAAACAGAGAGATGGAGAGAGACAGAAAGAGATGGAGAGAGGGAGAGAGACACAGTGAGGGAGAGAGACATAGAGACGGAGAGAGGGAATAAGAGAGAGAGAGAGAGAGAGAGACAGAGAGAGACAGAGAGAGGGAGAGAAAGGGATTTAGAGACAGAGAGAGAAACAGATAGAGGGAGGGAGAGGGAGGAAGAGAGGTAGAGGGAGGGGAGGGAGAAATAGAGACAGGGAGAGGGAGAGATAGAGACAGAGAGGGTATGTATAGAGGGAGAGATAAAAACAGACAGAGAGAGATGTAGAGAGGGAGAGATAGAGACAGAGAGAGGGAGAGATAGAGATAGAGACAGAGAGGGAGAGATAGAGGCAGAGAGAGGGAGAGATAGAGATAGGGAGAGGGAGAGATAGAGACAAAGAGAGAGAGAGAGAGTGAGCGATGTAGAGAGGGAGAGATAGAGACAGAAAGAGACAGTGAGAGGGGGAGAGAGGGACTGAGTGGGAGAAAGAGACAGAGAGACAGAGAGAGAGAGGGGGATTGAGAGGGAGAAAGAGACAGAGAGACAGTGAGGGGAGGGAGAGGAAGAGAGAGGGATTGAGAGGGAGGGTTGGGAGAGGGAGAGAGAGTCAGAGAGGGAGAAAGATAGACAGAGAAGGGGAGAGAGACAGAGAGAGGGAGAGAGACAGAGATGGGGAGAGATACATAGAGGTGGAGAGAGAGACAGAGAGAGGGAGGGGGAGAGAGGCAGAGATAAAGAGATAGAGAGACGGTGATAAAGATAGACAGAGAGGGATGTAGAGAGGGAGATATAGAGACATAGAGGGGGAGAGACACAGAGAGAGGGAGACGGAAAGAGAGAGAGGAGAGGAAGAGATAGGGAGAGGCAGAGTGAGACAGAATGGCAGTAGAGAGACAGACAGAGGGAAACAGAGAGAGAGAGAGACATAGAGAGAGAGAGAGAGACGTGGAGAGAGAGACGCAGGGAGAGAGAGACACACACACAGCGAGACAGAGATAGACAGAGTGACAATGAGTGACAGAGAGAGAGACAGAGGGAGACAGAGAGACAGAGAGACAGACATAAAGAGAGACGGAAGGAGAAAAAGAGACAGACAGAGAGACAGAGAAGCACAGAGAGACAGAGAGAAGCAGAGAGAGAGAGAGATAGAGGGAGACAGAGAGACACAGAGAACGTTTTACGGTCTCAATTTTTCCGCAGTAACAAACGTAATAAACGCTGCAGCTGGGTGTGTCATCTCATGTCGAATTAATGGTTTCCCCTGTGTCTTTTTTTTTTTACGTTCAGAACAGCTCCTTTTCTGTCTTAATTGTATTCTTTGATACGCCTGAAGCTCTTTCTTTCTCTTGCCCTTTGACTCGCGCACACCGGATGTTGTGGCGATATCGCCTTGACCTTTAACTGCACTGCTGCTGAAGTTAAACAGGACTTATCTGAGAAGCTTGCTGATTTAAACTGATCAGACGACCGACCTAGCCTGACTATCTTTCACATTGGTGATATCAGAGCAGGATACACGGAAGACTCTTGGCGAGAGGTGAGGGAACTAGGTCTGAAAATTCCCATGGGATAGGCAGAGATAATGAGAATCAACAAGAGAAATGATACTTCGGTTATGTTTGGGAAAGCAGGGCTGGCTGTACGAAGCGACCTCCCTATCTGCAATGGGCTTATATACAGTAGTTTTCCTTAGGCAACCCCATTTAATCTGATATATAAAACAACATGTCTGCTACCATATTAAAAAAATTAAGTGATAACTATAATATAACCCTACTTTCCATTTTCCGCCATCCATTTTTTTCCTTCTATCTTGGTTAGTTCTTACTTCAGTTCCTTCTATCTTGGTTAGTTCTGACTTCAGTTCCTCCTATCTCAGTTAGTTCTGTCTTCAGTTCTATCTATCTCAGTTAGTTCTTACTTCAGTTCCTTCTATCTTAATTAGTTAATATTTCAGTTCCTTCTATCGAAGTTAGTTATTAGTTCAATTCCTTCTATTCCAGTTAGTTCTTACTTTAGTTCTGTCTATCACAGTTAGTTCTCACTTCAGCCCCTTCTATCATAGTTAGTTCTTACTTAAATTCCTTCTATCGCAGTTCTTACTTCAGTTCCTTCTCTCCCATTTAGCTCTTTCTTCAGATCCTTCTATCCTAGACAGTTCTTACTTCAGTTCCTTCTATCACTGATAGTTCTTACTTGAACTTCTACCACATAGATATGTTCCTTTAACACACTGTTCACCTGTTGCTTCTATCGTTATTTACATTCCAGATACGTATTACTCTATCATACCTCGAGGCAAACAGTTATGACGTGGTCTCATCGCGTAGATACATCAATTACTTTACATAGTTCTGAGCTGGACAACTGAGACAAGAAACACAACGGCTTCGGCAGACAGAACAGACATCACTGTCATGACAGGCAGCATTCTTTATGAACGTGGGAGAGGACGGTACATGGACATTGGGATTGCGTCTGTCTGCGTTGTGGATTAGAGATACCGCTTTTACAGGTGGTTGTGGTTGGGTTGTGGTGATTGTGGTTGTGGTGGTGATGGTGGTTGCGGCTGTGTTGTGGTGGTGTTTTTGATCGTGGTGATGGTGGAGTGGTGAGGGGAGGGGGTGTGCCTAGGTGCTTCCATGAAGTTTCGATTTCAATTTTAAGTAGATGATAGCTGTGGTGCCGGCTTCCTGGCCTAGAGGTTAGCAACTTGTCTCCGTAATCTCGTATACTCACGTAAGTAACGTGACGACGGTGAGAATCAGCAGTGGTTCGAATCGCGTCGGCAACTTACGGGGTATGTGAGCCGGCCGCTCAGAAAGCAATGCCAAACTACTGAGTGTAATCTTGCCAAGAAATCAACAATCAGATGAAAGATGCTGATGTTGACAGCGATGTCCTGTAAAGGATACGCAAACATTTTTTTTTATAGCTGTGGTGATGATTTGATTGATTGATTGATTGACTGATTTAGGAACCGACATCACAGCATTCGAGACATTCCCATAAGCGCTCCGGTGATGATTATGGTGGTAGGCGAGGGGGTGGATGGTGGAGGAGATAGTTGAGTTGAAAGTAATAGTGGGGATGGTGGTGACGTGTGGGGGTGATGGTAGTGGTGGAAGAAGAGGAAGGTGAGGAAGAGGAGGGGGGAGACGAAGAAGAAAAAGAAGAAGAAGAAGAAGAAGAAGAAGAAGAAGAAGAAGAAGAAGAAGAAGAAGAAGAAGAAGAAGAAGAAGAAGGTGAGGAGGAGGAATAATAATAATAATAATAATAATAATAATAATAATAATAATAATAATAATAATAATAATATGCATACAAAAGTGCATGTTCTATGTAACACTTCAACAATCTTTTTCTCGCTGCAAATGCCATCTTTTGATTGGTCAGTATGTTTTCCATCGTGCAAAACATTACTTTCGCCATGGCGAATCTTGTTCTAATCTCTTCAAGGCATCTCCCATCAGATGTTGTGACTGTTCCGAGATAATTGTACTGATTCAATTGTTTAAGAATATTCCTAGTTACATTGTGGTATTTATTTCTTCCTAGTGACGACCATAATCTGTGCCTTCTTACAATTTAATTCTAACCCTTATTCTTCACTGTATCATTTATGTATGCAGTAGGGGGAAAACACATACACTAAGGATCTCTATATTCGTGACATTTTGAGAACCCATGTACTAGCTTTACAAAACTTAGGAAGTGTCATTAGGTCACGGATATTGTTGAGGTTCTTGATTGGTTGGCCTAACGTGGGCGGCACTTGAAAATGAACGAGTACCGAGTTATTTATGTCAAAGTGTCTCACGACTTCTCCATGACACAAGTCCGCCCATGTAGTCTTTCGTCGATAAATTGCATTCCTTTCGCAAGGGCATGTTTCTTTCCAGCTTTCAGTTTCATTACCAAGATTGGCGATGGATATCGTTCCCATGGGTCAACAAAGGTGACTTTCCTTTGTTTTAAGACATGTACGCCTAACCTTCCTTGGTGTATATTCTTGTGGGTCGGTGATGGTGTTTGTCCATCAAGAATGATGATGACCATTCATTTCATCCAGTGGGGTTGAAAGTTTGGAGCCGTGAGTTCTAAGATGGCTGGTAGCCTAAGGGATTCGAGTTGGCTCGAAATGTTCTTTGACAATGTGGGCAAAGAATGCTTGACGTTCCAGGAGGAGGAACTCCTACAGTAATTATTTTTTTTCCAGTGATTTTTTTTTTTTTTGTTCACAGCTCTTGCAGTCCTGTTTGCTTCACAGGTGACTATACCCTGCGTATTGACGTTCGCCACGAATTTCGGTCTTTGGCAGCAGTATCCCGAGTGTCGTGATGAATTCCAAAAGCTTTTAATGAGATCTTCAGGGTGCCTTTAAAGCTATCCTCTGGCTGCCTTGGGAGCGTTTACCACAGCACAGCTCACCGTAAACATTTATTTGGGTGATTACACGCTAGGCGTGTCAACTTTATCTTTTGACTCTTTGTTCCTTTGGAGATGAGGTCTTTACTAAATGAGGTCTTGTCATTTCTATATTTGAAGCCGTCACTTCGAAATGGCTACACAGTCACGTCGCATTAACATCTGTGTATCATACGTCTGTGCTTCATTATAAGACAAGTAAAGAGAGAGAGATTTAACTGATGCGTTTTAATAATACTGTACAATTTTCGTAAACAAACTCACCCATAACTTTCGCGAAGTCTTCTAGACCTGTCGTTTGCGACTGGTCCACTTGCCAGACTCCAAGGAAAGAGGGATCCATTTTGTAGACAAATCGAAAAGAATATCTGTGAACAGAAGCAGCCGAATGAAGTTACACATTAATACTTCTACTGATACATTATAATCAGTTATACTACTTTAGAAGAGAAATCAAATGCGTTGGATGGAGGCCGTAAACCATGGAAGAAAATCCATCTACCTGAAGGACACACCTAATGCCAAGATACCACTGCCTTGTGGAAGTTCTTGTATGAGAAAAGGCTAGGGGAGTAAAACCTGAAAGAAAATGTAGGCAGTCAGTCCACAAGCCGTGGAAGACAATCTGCCTATCGGAGAAGGAGACCAGAAAAGGAACCACAACTGTCGAAGTTAAAAGATGTTGGCCCAAGTGTCAAGAGAGTAAGTGGACATCTGCGTACTACAATAGATGCTATGCACCACTCATGGCCAACGCTGATTGAAGAAGAAGAAGAAGAGGAAGAAGAAGAAGAAGAAGAAGAAGAAGAAGAAGAAGAAGAAGAAGAAGAAGAAGAAGAAGAAGAAGAAGAAATGTGTTGAACTGTAGCAGAAAAGGAGAAAATCAACAGAAACAAATAGTGGCATTCGTTGTTCAGTTTTACCAGAAGAAATTCACTGGTGATGAAATGGACGTTGCTACTCGAAAGCTTACGTAAGCAAACCACAAAACACACACTGATACAGCTGCATTAAACAAGTATAAACCAATAGCTTAACTGATGTCCAGACACCGTTTGAATTCTAGGCCACACAAATTATACATGCTACTACCGGGCAACAAAAACAACAACAACATCTACTACTACTACTACTACTACTACTACTACTACTACTACTACTACTACTACTACTACTACTACTACTACTACTACTACTACCACCACCACTTCTACTACAACAACAACTACTACTACTACTACTACTACTACTACTACTACTACTACTACTACTACTACTACTACTACTACTACTACTACTATAACAACAACAACAACTACTACTACTACTACTACTACTACTACTACTACTACTACTACTACTACTACTACTACTACTACTACTGATGCTGCTACTACTACTACTACTACTACTACTACTACTACTACTACTACTACTACTACTACTACTACTACTACTACTACTACTACTACTACCACCACTTCTACTACAAATACTACTACTACTACCACAACAACAGCAACTACAATAACAATAACAACTACTACTGCTACTACTACTACTACTACTACTACTACTACTACTACTACTACTACTACTACTACTACTACTACTACAACTACAATAACAACTACTACTACTACTACTACTACTACTACTACTACTACTACTACTACTACTACTACTACTACTACTACTACCACTACTACTACTACTACTACTACTACTACTACTACTACTACAACAACAACAACAACAACAACTACAATAACAACTACTACTGCTGCTATTACTACTACTACTACTACTACTACTACTACTACTACTACTACTACTACTACTACTACTACAAGTACTACTACTACTACTACTACTACTACTACTACTACTACTACTACTACTACTACTACTTCTACTACTACCTACTACTACTACTACTACTACTACTACTACTACTACTACTACTACTACTACTACTACTACTACTACTACTACTACTACTACAACTACAATAACAACAACAACTACTACTACTACTACTACTACTACTACTACTACTACTACTACTACAACTACAATAACAACTACTACTGCTACTACTACTACTACTACTACTACTACTACTACTATACTACTACTACTACTACTACTACTACTACTACTACTACTACTACTACTACTACTACTACTACAACTACAACAACAATAACAACTACTACTACTACCACTACTATTACTACACAACGCTGTATAGTATATATATATATATATATATATATATATATATATATATATATATATATATATATATATATATATATATATATCCTTGCTGCTGACATTCTGAAAACAATTCTTAAGATGTTATATAATACATATATTAATATGTACGTGTGTGTGTGTGTGTATGTGTGTGTGTGTGTGTGTGTGTGTGTGTGTTCGTGTGTATGTCAGACAGAGTCTCTCTCTCTCTCTCTCTCTCTCTCTCTCTCTCTCTCTCTCTCTCTCCTTATGTATATGTGTATGTGTCTCTGAGTATGAATAACTGAACTATGGGCACAAAACATTAGAAAAACATGGTTAATAATCGTAGTTATCTGTTGTTGTTCCTTTACTGTTACACGTTGTTTCGTTGCAGTCTGTTAATGCCTTTTGTTGTGCCTCTGCTGTCAGTTGATGTGTCTTTGTTGTTTATTGCGCGTCTTTGTTGTCTGTTGTTGTATCTCTGATGTATCTTTTATGTCCGTTGTTGTGCAGTTGTTGTCTATTGATGCGATTGTGTTGTCTTGTTGTTGAACATTTGTTGTTAAATGGTGTTCCATTGTTGGCTACGTTGCTTTTATTGTGCTTTCGTCATAATCCTATACATAGTAAATAAGTGTATACAAACATTGGAATCAATACTTTGCCAGCATAAGCACCCATACATTTCACAATTAAACCATCTATACAGATATATACTTTTATAAGCTGCATGCATCACATTAAACATCCCTACTGAAAGACGTTAAGAAGGGACATAAATTCACAAATTGCTATACACACCACACAATCACTTGCCGCCAACACAACGTAAACAATGCACTGGAGATATGAAGACACGATTTGAGCGAGTTGAGCTTTTATACAGCGCAAGAGGGCAACTCACAGATAACGCATCCTATAACTTGGCAGGATAATTTTCTACAGTGGTTCTCAATATTGGTTTGCTCAGTAGACCCTGCTGATTGTATTGGAAAAACAAAAACTTTTCATAACACTTTTGCGCTACTACCACTACTGCTGCTGCTGCTGCTACTGCTACTACTACAATTACTACTACTACTACTACTACTACTACTACTACTACTACTACTACTACTACTACTACTACTACTACTACTACTACTACTACTACTACTACTACTCATCATACTACTACTCATCATAGTTGTAGCAGTTGTATGTCATATAATAGCCAATCAATACCTACTCATCATAGTTGTAGCAGTTGTATGTCATATAATAGCCAATCAATACCTGCTCATCATAGTTGTAGCAGTTGTATGTCATATAATAGCCAATCAATACCTAGATTGATTAATCCGCCCATTTAATGACATCAGAAGTTACCACAAGTTTCATAATCGCCTGTGTGTAAAACGTCACCATAGAGAAACTGGACAGCTGTGGCCGTGATGAGTCCATCAATGTCTACATACAACATGCTGATGTTCTGATCTTTATTTTATTATTTTACGGCGGTGTCTGGTTTCATGGGGGAGGGGGGGGGGGGTGTTGAATGAGTCTCAGTGTTAAAAACTGGTCAATTTGGATTTCTGTTCAGTTCTATATTGGTAGGTTCATTTAGATACAACTGGTAACTAAGTCCCTGTTAGGAAATAAAAATAGGAGTTACCCATACCTAAACTGTTTATTTTTTATTTCGTATTGTTATATACTTTTTTTCTATTATTATTTAAAGTCACTGTTAGATCGTCCAATAAGTTCAGACGCTATAAAAACTGTGACCAGAAAGAGTGTTAACAGAAGAAATATATTGTTTGTCCATCAAGAATGACGATGACCATTCATTTCATCCAGTGAGGTTGAAAGTATGGAGCCGTGAGTTCTAAGATGGCTGGTAAGGTCTATTTTGGCTCGAAATGTTCTTTGACAATGAGGGCAAAGAATGCTTGACGTTCCAGAAGGAGGATCTCCTGCAGTGGTTTTTCTGCCCAGCCTTTTCTTCACAGCTATTTCCGTCCTGGTTGCTTCACAAGTGACTGCACCCTTGCGTAATGATGTACGCCACGAATTTCGGTCTTTGGCAGCAGTCTTCCAAGTGTCGTGATGAATTCCAAAAGCTTTTAGTGAGATTTTCAGAGTATCTTTAAAACGTTTCCTTTGGCCGCCTTGGGAGTGTTTACCACGAAAGAAATAAACAGAAAAGAAACACGAATCATCTATATTCTTCTTCATTCTTTCGCGCCTTGACCCCCAATGGAGCAAAGGCGATCAACCAGCTCACCCCAAGCCCTCCTATCTTTAGCTATCCCATGCAGCCAAGTCCACATCCTCCAGATATTATGCATTTCGGTGTCTACGTCACTTCTCCATACATTTTATGTCTTTCTCTATTTCTTTTGCCCTGTTAATTCCAAACAAAGACCTGTCTAGTTATACTGACCCTTGCAGTCTTGACACGATAGTTTTTGTGCTTTAAAAAAGGGAATAATAACCTCACCAAAGCACAAAGCCCGGGCTGAATTGTAGAAACCATGTGTTGCCCATGCAGCATGATCCCTCTTTCGGGTGTCTGCTTTACTGCAGAGGAAAGGTAACACCAATATATCCGGAACAAGACACGGTGCGGAAACTGCCGTATCAGCAAAGCTATGTTCTGTTTGCCTGCCTGCCGGAGCTTCGATCCTAGACCGGTTGCCACTCAAGTCTTAGTATCTGGTCTGCCTTGCCATGACATTTAGTCTTTAACTTGCATTTCCTAGCACCAGGATAAGGCTTGTAGTCTTCCAATTGCAAACAACATCATCACACCTATCAACACCATCAAGGACATCAAAAACACGATCAACATCACCAACACCATCAACACCATCATCATCATCGACACCATCAATGACATCACCATACTTGCATTTCCTAGCACCAGGATAAGGCTTGTAGTCTTCCAATTGCAAACAACATCATCACACCTATCAACACCATCAAGGACATCAAAAACACGATCAACATCACCAACACCATCAACACCATCATCATCATCGACACCATCAATGACATCACCAACACCATCAACACCATCAACATCATCAACACCATCAACGACATCACCAACACCATCAACACTATCAGCATCATCAACATCACAAACACCACCAACATCATCAACACCATCAACGACATCACCAACACCATCAACACCATCAACACCATCAACATCACCAACACGATCAACATCACCAACACCATCAACACCATCATCATCATCAACACCATCAATGACATCACCAACACCATCAACATCATCAACACCATCAACGACATCACCAACACCATCAACACCATCAGCATCATCAACATCACAAACACCACCAACATCATCAACACCATCAACGACATCACCAACACCATCAACGACATCACCAACACCATCAACGACATCATCAACACCATCAACACCAACAACACCATCAACATCACCAACACCATCAACACCATCAACGACATCACCAACACCATCAACATCACCAACACCATCGACATCACCAACACCATCAATATCACCAACACCATCAACACCAACAACACCATCAACATCACCAACCCCATCAACATCATCAACACTATCAACGACATCACCAACACCATCAACACCATCAACATCACCAACATCATCAATATCACCAACATCAACCAACACCATCAACACCATCAACATCACCAACGCCATCAACACAATCAACATCACCAACACCATCAACATCACCAACATCATCAACATCGCCAACACTATCAACATCACCAACACCATCAATATCACCAACACCATCAACACCATCAACATCACCAACATCATCAATATCACCAACATCAACCAACACCATCAACACCATCAACATCACCAACACCATCAACACAATCAACATCACCAACACCATCAACATCACCAACATCATCAACATCGCCAACACTATCAACATCACCAACACCATCAACATCACCAACACCATCAACACCATCAACATCACCAACACCATCAACATCACCAACACCATCAACATCACCAACACCATCAACATCACCAACACCATCAACATCACGAGGACCATCAACATCATCATCATCATCATCACCTTCATCATCATCATCATCATCAACTTCATCATCAACATGAACAACATCATCATCAACATCATCGTGTGAAGGAGAGTGCGATGAGTGAGTGGTTTCATGTATCATTGAATATATATGGGCATGAGTGTGTGTGTGTGTGTGTGTGTGTGTGTGTGTGTGTGTGTGTGTGTGAGAGAGAGTATGAATGAGTGAATGATTTAATGTTTGTGATTGTGAGTGGGCATATGTGTTTGTATGTAAAGAAGTGTGTGTGGATGTATGACTGTGTGGGTGTACGATTGTGTGAGTATTTGTGTATTTGGGTGTGTGAACGTGTGTATCTGTCGATGAAATGTGTATGGAAAGGAATGTATGTGTGTCCCTTGTTGTATGTATGAATAAGGATATATGGGCGAGAGAGAGAGAGAGAGAGAGAGAGAGAGAGAGAGAGAGAGAGAGAGAAAGAGAGAGAACGAGAGAGAGAAAGAGAGAGAGAACGAGAGAGAGAGAGAGAAAGAGAGAGAGAACGAGAGAGAGAGAACGAGAGAGAGAGAACGAGAGAGAGAGAACGAGAGAGAGAGAGAGAGAGAGAGAGAGAGAGAGCGAGAGAGAGAGAGAGAACGAGAGAGAGAACGAGAGAGAGAAAACGAGAGAGAGAGAGAGAGAGAGAGAGAGAGAGAGAGAGAGAGAGAGAGAGAGAGAGAGAGAGAGAGAGAGAGAAAGCTTATATATGTGTCTATAAGTAAACTTTTGTTAGTGAGTTTGTGATGGTGAATGAGTTTATGTGTATGCGAGGGAGAGTACATTTGTGTGTTATTGAGCGGGTGCACAACTGTGAAAGTTTATGTAGATGATGTAAGTATGCATACAGGTATGTATGTATGTATGTATGTGTTCATGCGTGTGTTTATGCACGTGTGTCTGCCTGCCTGTCTCACAACATAGTAATATGCATTGTTTATGTTTACAACGCTCATTTGATAATGTTTATTTTCCTATGTGAATGTAACCTGCACAATACACATTTGATGAATGAAAGATGAGCGATTGAAAGGGCCGAATGTAAGACGGGCCTGCGTGCCCAGTTTGTGACCATTTGAAAATACAGTTCGTTCGTTCGTTCGTTCCCAAGACATATCTTTATGACTGTCAACTGTCATCTACTGCCAATAGTATCTTGAGGTGTACGAGGGGGCAGGACGGGGGGTGAGCCTCGTGAATTAAGGCCCCCTGGCTAGTGCAGTCGCCGCAAACTGTGCAGGTTAGGGTTTTCTTTTTGCCCCCGTCAGAAAAAAAAAATCCACACCTTACCGAGGATTCGAACCCGGGTCTCCCGAAGGAGAACCCGGGTGTATTCTTTATTTGTAATAATTTGTTATAATCAATGGGGTATATATGGCCAAACAGTTAAACAGTCTGCCTTGCGCCCTGAAGGTGATGGGATCTTTTCAGGCTCTGCACCGCCAGACCATCTGTTTCCGGAGGATCCCGACGGTCGTCGATGGAGCTATAAAGTTTGGTATTTGTGCAACGTTCTCGGCCAACGGCTTAGTTCTTGGGAGGGAGGCCGAGAAATATGGGGGTAAAACCCAGTTGAATGAAATCGGTCATCTTGCTTTAAACTTTGAATCTTTAATTTTAAACAATGGAGCGGAGATAACGGTAATATCCATTTACACATCATAATCAATCTCAGATATGACCAAGTGATTATACATATCAATGGGGAGTGCTTTGTAATCAAGGTTGCATTACAAACCGTATCGGTAGCAGATACCATAATCTTGGCTATATTACTATTTAAAAGATAACCCGGAATTCTCTTTTAGATCGAAATAAGTAGTACGGTCAGAGAGGGAGTGGCGGTGAATGGCCGTACCTGCGCAATAATACACATTCTTTCACGTAACACGTTCTTCACAACAACCCAAGTAATCTTATTTTAACTCTTTGCTCCATGCTCGCTTGAAGACAGACGTAGATGCTATGTTGTAGCCATTGTCTAGTTGGTCAAGGGTTGAAGTACACTTGTTGCTGCAGCGAAGTGCTGTCGTCATTTGGAGGTGACAGGTTCACATCCCGGTCTGTAACTATGGCTTTCAATGTTTATGTTATCTTGAGTGTTCTCTGGTCTCTACACTACATCCTTCTTCGTCTTCTATAAACCCCAAACAACACGTGTGTGTTTATCTATGAACTGCCTTAGTCGCCTCAAAGGGTTCCCCAATTGATATTTTGTTGTAAGGGTTAGGATGTTATTTCTTCGATCTCAACTCTCAATGTTCGCTCTCGTCGGGACAGACTGGCTGTGAATTCCATCTTGCACCTCGGCTTACGAACTGTGAAGGTCTAACACATGACAGACCCCCCAGCAGCTTCCCGTTTCGATAATTTTCTTCACTTTACAACAGGCTAGCCCACTGGTCTTCTTCATTTGCTTCACTTTAAGACAAGGTTAGCACACTGATCTTCATTTGCTTCACTTTAAGACAAGGTTAGCACACTGATCTTCATTTGCTTCACTTTAAGACAAGGTTACCACACTGATCTTCATTTGCTTCACTTTAAGACACTGTTAGCCCACTGATCTTCATTTGCTTCACTTTAAGACAAGGTTAAGCGCACCGATCTTCATTTGCTTCACTTTAAGACAAGGTTAGCACAGTGATCTTCATTTGCTTCACTTTAAGACAAGGTTAGCCCACTGATCTTCATTTGCTTCACTTTAAAACAAGGTTAGCACACTGATCTTCATTTGCTTCAGTTTAAGACAAGGTTAGCCCACTGATCTTCATTTGCTTCACTTAAGACACGGTTAGCACACTGATCTTCATTTGCTTCACTTTAAGACAAGGTTAGCCCACTGATCTTCATTTGCTTCACTTTAAGACAAGGTTAGCTCACTGGTCTTCATTTGCTTCACTTTAAGACAAGGTTAGCACACTGATCTTCATTTGCTTCACTTTAAGACAAGGTTAGCCCACTGATCTTCATTTGCTTCACTTTAAGACAAGGTTAGCACACTGATCTTCATTTGCTTCACTTTAAGACAGGGTTAGCACACTGATCTTTATTTGCTTCACTTTAAGACACGGTTAACCCACTGATCTTCATTTGCTTCACTTTAAGACAAGGTTAGCACACTGGTCTTCATTTGCTTCACTTTAAGACAAGGTTAGTACACTGATCTTCATTTGCTTCACTTTAAGACAAGGTTAGCACACTGATCTTCATTTGCTTCACTTTAAGACAAGGTTAGCACACTGATCTTCATTTGCTTCACTTTAAGACAAGGTTAGCACACTGATCTTTATTTGCTTCACTTTAAGACACGGTTAACCCACTGATCTTCATTTGCTTCACTTTAAGACAAGGTTAGCACACTGGTCTTCATTTGCTTCACTTTAAGACAAGGTTAGTACACTGATCTTCATTTGCTTCACTTTAAGACAAGGTTAGCACACTGATCTTCATTTGCTTCACTTTAAGACAAGGTTAGCACACTGATCTTCATTTGCTTCACTTTAAGACAAGGTTAGCACACTGATCTTTATTTGCTTCACTTTAAGACACGGTTAACCCACTGATCTTCATTTGCTTCACTTTAAGACAAGGTTAGCACACTGGTCTTCATTTGCTTCACTTTAAGACAAGGTTAGTACACTGATCTTCATTTGCTTCACTTTAAGACAAGGTTAGCACACTGGTCTTCTTCATTTCCTTCTGCGTATTCTGTATCTGCTGCTTCAGCATGTGTTGCTTCTTTCTTTCTTTCTTTCTTTCTTTCTTTCTTTCTTTCTTTCTTTCTTTCTTTCTTTCCTTCCTTCTTTCTTTCTTTCTTTCTTTCTTTCTTTCTTTCTTTCTTGTCTTTCTTGCTTTGACTTTGTGCATCACATAAGAAGAAGCATCTGACAAGCAATTTATTACGTGCTTTGTGTCATTATCTTTTAGTGGGATCTGTATCTATGAATAAAACAGTTTCTCTGGGCTAAAATATTATTTAATTTCCATTTCGCTCCTACCATAATCGATGGACATTAACTTCGAGTCTCTGGACAATGACGTTCCCTATAATCCACGGAGGAGGCATGGCTGGCACTTCACCGTCTCGACAGACTAAAAATAGTTTGTTACATTGCGCTTCAAAAATATAAAAAATGCATCCCAATGGTGGGACCTTGGTTGGAGTTACGCCTCTCCACTGCATAGAGCCTGGGCTGGATTTTAGAGACCATACGTTGCCCATGCAGCACGATCCTTCTCTCAGCCGGCCTGGTTTAGTCCAAAGGAAAGGTAACACCAGTACATCTGGATCAAGGCAAACTACAGAAGCTGCCGGATCAGCAAAGCAATTCTCTAACTGTCTGCCTGCTGGATCTTAGATTCTAGACCGCTTACCGTCTTACGCCTGGTCTGCCCTGTCATGACATTTAGTCTTAAGGTTGCATTTCCTCGCTCTAGGATCATACTTGTACCCTTTTAGTTGTGCATCTCAGCCCGAATCCGTTGGCACAATGTAGATTGTCAGTTTTGGCGAACGCCTCCTGACATTCGACGCGAATAGAAAGCAGATAGTATCGTCTAATGTTATACAATAGCTAAGTCACATCTGACTAGCACTTATAGAAAGCCGAGGCCTTCTCTCAACCAATTCGTAAGTGCAGTCCTGAATAGTGACATAATATGTCCCTTCCCACGCATGAGGTTTCGTAAGTGCAGTCCTGAAGAGTGACATAATATGTCTCTTCCGACACATGAGGTTGCAGTGCCGATCTATCACACACCGCTGGGTTTGGATAGGGGATGGAAAGCTTTGTAGCACAGACAGAGATGTTACCTTAGTGCAAGAATGGTAGAATAGTCTTCACACCAACGTAACCCCATTAGATGCGTGCCCTTTTTCAGGTCCCAAACGGGTCTGAACACAAATTCATCAGACTTAAAGAGATAAAAATCATAGCCTTCCAGAGGAATCGCACCCTTTCAGCTAATCATTCCCATTTTGGAATAAACGTGGTCACTCGATTGAGCATACATGATCTCAACCTAAACTGACTACCTCGTCGATATTACGTCTGTCATATTAATCCTGATGTTACGGAATAATTGTCAGAATTTTCTGAAATCACGAAAAGAACTAGTTACTTACATTAGAAGAAGACAGACCACATTATTTGATGATTCGCAGCACAAGAGACTGACGGCGTGGACAGATATGAGCACTACCGCCAGACGACATGGGCTAAATGAAGAAGAAGTAGACAGGCCTGCGAGGAAGGCTATTGGCAAGACTACCGTAACAATTTTAAAATCACTTGAAGGGCCGAATTCCAAGGAACTTATATAATTACGCTCTCTCGCTTTGAACTCAAACGTAGTCCACATACGTGCTACTATCACTAGCAGTAAACAATATAAAATGACACAAAGTAGTGCAGCTTTACATAACAGAATTACGACACTACAAGACGTTGCGGCTATTAGCCTTCATCAGCAAACAAACACATTCACAAGACACAACACATAGTCACGGAGATCTCCTGTGACTACATTAAAACGTGACAACAGGACAAGAAGAATAAAAAGATGAAAAAATGAAAGCAATGAAGAGAAAAGCTGCACTACTTTGTGTCATTTTACATTGTTTACCTTTTCACAGCTTTACCGCAGTTCCACCCAATTGTATTCATATTATTACCAGCAGTAGTGATGGTTAACTTTCCCAACTACCAGTGTCCCTTGCCGTCAGGTGAACCCAGTCCCGACTTTAGAAGTACATGTAATTTATGTCCCCAAGTCAAGGGCGGCCGGGCTCCCTGGCCGAGAAATTAAACGACTTTCTCCGTAATCCCGTTTATCCACGTAGGGTCTCGCAGCGCGCGAGAATTGGAAGGATTCTCGCCACGTTGGTGACTTACGGGATAAGTGAGCCGGCCGCCCAGAATGCAATGGCAAACTACTGAGCGTAATCTTGCCAAGAAATCAACAACAGCGGTAAAATGCTGGTGTTGACAGCGATGTCCTGTAAAGGATATGATGAAAAAAGTGAAGGACGAGAAGTCAACATTTTAGTCCAACTCACCAGTGTAAGGGTTGAACATACTACGCTGCGGTCGCCAGAGATAGTTTAAACATGAGAGCGTTACACCTCTCGGCCGTGCCAATCTCCACTGACCAGAGTTCTTTCTGATAATACAGTGCCCGCTTCTCGAAGGTCTCATCTGTAAGCAACGAGCATAGATAACTAATCTATCAATTCATTCATCAGTCATACATATAACACAAGTATGACTGACTATCTGCTGTCTCTAATCAACTTTACTACGGCCTCGTGATGTGTCTGTCACGTGATTCTCGCATCAAGATAGCGTTGTTTCGCTGGGATGTGTGGCGCCGGCAATGCGGTCAGATTTGTTATCCTTGCTGGTGGGTGAGTCATGAGGCATGTTGGAATTTACGTGCTGACTTCAGCGGAATTTACGCGCTGACTTCAACGCCAGGGTCGTTATCATCATCATCATCATCATCACATCATCATCATCATCATCATCATAATCATCATCATCATCATCATCTTCTTCTTCTTCTTCTTCTTCTTCTTCTTCTTCTTCTTCTTCTTCTTCTTCTTCCACAACCTCATCTCCCTCCTCCTCTTCTTATTTTTAATCATCATCATGGCCAATACAGTTGTGATTTCAATATCAGTTCTAGACAGTTGTAACATTAACCCTTGTCTCTGACAGCTGTAACTTTTAGCCCTATCCTAGACAGTTGTAATCTCAACATCAGTTCTAGACAGCTGTAACTTTAGCCCCTGTGCCTGATATGTGTACTTCCTGACCCAGCCGTTCATTAC